>JAODPA010138369.1:0-16111 GCA_025585075.1 Nepenthes mirabilis
AATATAATTTTTAAACTATATTTATTTGCTTGTGACACTGATATAAATTTTATAAAATATCAGATTGGTTAAACAGGAGGTCGAAATTCTACAGATTCTAAATTGCAGTAATCTAGCATGTCCGCGGTGGCCCGTATACGTCGCAGCCCAACCTTCCATTGGAGATCCTCCTCTTCCTCCACGCCAAAGAAGGTTCCCACTCTCTTTCCCAACTCATGAAAATGTCTGAAATGGCTTTCTTAACCACATTGCCCATCAACCCTTCATTCCTCCCCTCTGTTTTAGCCATCCCGTTCCCACCACCGCGGCGACACCTTCGCAAACACTTCTACTTCACATTCGGCACGACCTCTAACAATACCGATCTCTCAGCTTTTACTAAATCCACAAAGAGAAAGATGTCCCAATTTCTTTTGAAGACAACTGCGTCACCAAATGATCTTATTGGCCCTCTATTGGGAGCGATTTATAATCCCCCCAGTTGGCAATCGGCCATTTTGTCTAACGTCGTGATCTTCGTCCTTGGCTATCCGATTTTAATCACGGGTCTTTCTTTCTCTGGAATCGCTGCTGCCTTTCTGCTTGGTACTCTTACTTGGCGTGCTTTTGGTCCTTCTGGGTTTCTTCTCGTCGCCACCTACTTTGTTATTGTAAGTTTTGGATTCAGTTTGACGTTTTGCAATTTGCCCTGGTGAATGATTTTTTTTTTTTGGGGTATTCTCAGATGCCGTGATTATGGGTTTTAGGTTTTGTTCAGTTTTTGTGAAGGTTCATGTTTTCCATTTGTATTTGCAGTAGTTTGGCTTTGGCAGCCAGCAATTGGTTAGTTTTGCTGATCCGCCATTCGATGTGGCTTTATTGAATGTAGTTTGAGGGAGTTCTTACACTTACTCATAAGTGCCACAGCTAATTGATGAGAGTTCGTTTTATTCAGTAATTAGGAGGATGAGCATGCCTTCTTGTTATACAATTTCCCAGTGAAATAAGATCTTCATTTGCTACTGTAAATGTCATATTTAGATATGGATATTAAAAATTTCCTGATTAGGTCAGGTAATGGCCTCACAAAAGAGAGGACGTGGGGTTGAATTGGCTGAAGTAGCCTGAATCTAAACTATATTGTCATATTTTTATTTGTTGTTTTTTATAATGTTGAAATTTCAAAATATTAATATTATTAGAAAGACAACAAAAATATAACAATTTTTTCATATATTAATGTATTAAAAAAACTNATTAACCACCAGTGATAACCACCGGTGATAACCGCCCGTCACACTTATCCGTAACCAACCATCGAAGATAACTGCCATTGGATTGGATAAAGTGGTTTTCAACGGTTTTCTTGGGTTGGGTTTTACTGAACCCATCACAACTATTGGATTCTCATCATGGATTAGGGGAAAGAAAAGGTTGGATATAGAGAGAATGGTACATTTGAGAACTACCCCACCCTTTTCCCACCCCCGAAAAAATTTAAAAATAAATAAGTTATAGAAAATAGGAAAATAGATGCATGGAACACCTCATAATGTGAAGGCGCATATGCAACTGAAGTACAATCATGCAGTTGTGAGAGTTTTCTTTGAGCCACTTGTACCTAACAGTTCTCAATGCAACAAGTACTTAGCAAAAAAAAAAAAACTGTAAGCACTTAGTTATGAGCATTTATAACTTAATGATTTGTCAAGAGAGAGGTTGGGGAGGAGTCATTGACATCTCTATCTTCTGTTGGCTTGCAAACTTTGTCAAAACTGACACAATGCAGTTGGCTGTGTTTCTTAGCGTAAATGTCTGTATATGAGGCAGGCAACGAACTATCCAAAACTTAACAAACATAGCAGTCTATTTTTAAAATAGCCAATTGCGCATGCAATGCTTTCAATAGTTGTTTAAATTTAATGTCTAGATATTAGTTTAACGTAAGCCCTGGTGCAATAGTTTGGTGGATCCATTATAACTAGGAGTTCAAAACCGACAGAAACAACCTTTTTACTACCACTACTTGTATTTTACCCTCACTAAAGTCCACAATTTGATAATTCTTCTGCATGGGCCACCTCTCATGTCATTCTAGGTATACAATCCCGTTGTTTGTGCAGGCCAGGTTTGGTTTCTAGGTATCCTACTACAGAATAATGTTGTGAAACTAGATGTTTGGGTCCTGCCACCACTGAACTCTGAAGTTTGTGCAGATGAAATCACTTAGGTCACGAATATGAGGTAGCTGTCTGACTCCAACTACACTAGGCACTTGCGTTTTCCAAATTCAACTCTACATGTTTGAATATAGGTGGCTTTGTACAGCCAATCCAGTAAGGACGCTTTTTTGGGAACTAAAACATAGATGCTTATGTTGTAACTCGTAACATGGATGTTTGGGTTAAGATTATGTTAGGTTCATGTCGGACAAGCATGCAGAAGTTTGAGACTCACACATTCATCTGGAGCATGGCATTATTGTCATCTATGTTAGTTCGTAGACTGTGCTGTATCGTAATAGCGGCCCATTTAGAAATTCTAGAAATGCCAACTTATGCATCTGAGCTATCATTCTGGTGATGGCAAGAACATCTGCATGATTTGCATACTTGCAATTGTTTGTGACTTCTCTTACATAAGTCAAATAAGGTCCAGAACTTTGAGACAGACATCTGTGTCGTCTAGAATAAATGGCAATGTTGATGCTTAATCAGATTTGTATATAAGTCCAAAACATACAATTTATTTTGTTGGAATAAATGTTTGAAAGATACACAATTTGAGTAACTTGTCTTAGATGGCTATAAGATGACATGGGCATTTGTTTTCTCCATTATATGTTTATCAAATTGTTTAATCAATAAATAGGTGCAAGAGTTCAGCTAACCAAGGGCTCGTTCGCTGTGTTGTGTTTAAATTCAGTTTAATTGTGGAGATTCCATGGGGTATAAAATATTGGGATTTGAATTCCATAGAATTGTCAATTTTACCGTGTGAGATTGCATGAATTTTTACACTAAATATGGAATCTCGTTCTTTTTCTCTCTTTCTCTAAGCTGCAATTTAATTGGATAGCATAATGGGAGAGGTCACCCTTTTATTTCCCATTACATTGTCGGTTGTAATTCAAATTAAAGATAAATGGTCAAATGAATTTCCAATGCATTGACACAAGGGGCTGGCTGAGTGCATGAAATTTTCCACATTGCTGGCTGAGGGAATGGTCTGACCAAAATTACCAAAAATTGTAGCAGGCCAAACTGCATGGAATGTGTCATTTACACAGCCCAAATTACACCATACCAAACGATTCCAAGTGACTAGAACTAGTGTTCTTTTTTTTTTATTTTGTTAATTTCACTTCATGGCCAAAATTTATCTCAACTTCTGAGTTTGTTCCTAGAACCAGTTTCATTTCTTCCTTCCCAAATTTCTAGGCAAACTTGTTGCCTGTGACTTCACATACTTGCGCAATTGCATTATTGTGTACGTTCTTGAAGACTGAGCCTTGAGACTCATCTTTTGCCATTATGGCCTTCAGCTTGTGTGTTATAATATAACTATAATATTCCGTTCCAATCATTCAAGCTGCTATGTGTGGGGAACGGAAGTCCTATAGACTAGACGGATTCTGGCTGGTCGGGCGAATAGTGAATCACCAATCTAGTGCCTTGCAACTTCTACGATAAGCAAGTGAATGGGGCTAGTACATGGCGAACGGAATATAACTATATATTTCTTTCCTTCTGAAAGATTATTTCCGCAATCATATGTTTTACATTTGAACACTGTGATAGGGGCTTTATTTGTTTAGAGTGAGATAACTTGCATTTATATTCAAATTAATCCACTATTCCCATTGTGTTGCGGGAGTTTGAGCCATTACATTTGTGTTTACCCTTCATTACCATTATCTTTACAGATATTTTCTTATCAACTTATGAATATCAAAAAAAAATTTTTCAATATATCTGATATTGATATGTGTTGTCTAATATATCTGATGTTATATAGTTACGACTCATATTGATACTAATATTTTCATCCGTGATTCATTGCCGTCATTGTGAACTGCTATCTGCATATTGTGCACACTGCAAGCGTGGTTGCTATCTGCATTGTCTGATAAGGGCTTGGCTTGTTTGATGATACGTTCAGGGAACGGCGGCAACAAAGGTAAAGATGGCACAAAAAGAAGCTCAAGGGGTTGCAGAGAAAAGGAAAGGAAGAAGAGGACCTGGCAGTGTGATTGGTTCCAGTGCAGCTGGTTGTGTGTGTGCCTTTCTTTCAATAAGTGGAGTAGGAGGGAAGAGACTGTCTCCGCTTTGGCAACTTGGATTTGTTGCCAGCTTTTGTACTAAGTTAAGTGATACTGTCTCAAGTGAGATAGGGAAGGCTTATGGAAGAACAACGTAAGTAACACAATGCTCTAACACAACTTGGAATTAACCCCCCCCCCCTCTGCAAGCCAAAAAAACACAAAATACAAGGAAAATATTGAGTGTAGTTTAACAGTTTTTAACTGTGTCCTGTAGCTTCAGCTGCCGGAGGGATAATATTGAAAGTTCTTAGAGCCTATTGAGGAACGAAAAAATTATCAAGGAAAACATTTTCTTATGTTTGGTTTACTAGGAAAAATGCAATGAAAAATATAAGAAATTGTAATATTAAGAGTCTATAACAATTTATTGTTGTTTTCTTTTAACGATTAAACAAATAAAATACTTTTCTTACAAAATTATTTTATTTTACATGTGATTTTCTATCTGCACAGAAACAAAAGAAAGAAATTATTTTTTTCAATTTCTAACATTTTTATTTTTTTTCTTAGTGGTTCCTTTCCTTTGAAAATTTCAAGAACCAAACAAGTCCTTAGTGAATTCTCTTTTCCCTATTTCGGATAAATAAAAGCATTTGTCCCAAACGCATCCTTCAGCAATCTGGATGCTGGGAAAAAAAGTTGTCATGTTGAAAAAATACTTGGGGGATGACATGGTTTGGCTCATTTGACTGCTGATTTTCTTGTTTTTTTACGTACTGATAAAACTGGTTACCCTTATCGTAGCTTTGAATTGTCTAAAAGCTTCGATCATTGTGCTCTTCATGGGATGGTACTTCTTCAAACTCAGTTATCTTGTTCTATTTTGTCTTTCTTCTTCTGCTCTTTTGGTAGTCTTGAATCTTCTAGGAATAAGATTTTGTCACTTTTGGCCTTCAATTCATCGGTTTATTTAATGACTCTAACAGCATGTCATTTTTTGTTGGCATCTTTTTCTTCATGGCTTTTCATTTTGATCTCTTGGGTCATGAGTGAGAAATTTTTCTTGCTTAGGTTGTGACAAGTCCCTGGCTTCTTGTATGGTAGTCACCTTGGCCCCCCATGCTCATTGAAGAGAATGAAGAGTCTTTTGGATCAATTGTTTATTCTTTGTATATTATCCCAAGTGCTTTCATAATTTTGATTGTATTAGTAAATCTTGTAAAAAAATGATTATATTTGTGGCCATTTATAAGTTGCATTTGTAGAAAAAAATGTTGGAGGATGATTGAGGTGGTTTGGATACTTCAAAGTTCAAACGTAGGCCAAAAAAGGCAGCAATGCGTCAAGTTGAGTTAGTTAAGGTTGATCCCCATCAAAGGATGCATTGAGTCCTTTACAAACTAATGGATGTAAACAAATAGCTCATCAGTTGCAAGAAATGGAATGGCCTAAAAGAAGTGTGAGGCAAGAGAAATGATATGAAATCTCATATACTATTAGATGTTCTATTAAATATAGTGGGCTGGTGAAAACTGATTCATAAAGCTGACCCCACTTAGTAAAACTTATCGATGTTGATGTTGTTTTAAAAGAATTCACGTTTTGTTTCATTTTTACGGAGTGTGAATGATGTTTTCAGTAATTTTGGATACTATACCAAAGTTGTCATGTACACAAAAAAGTAATAGATAGTTTGAAATACTTGAGGGGAGACACATTTTGGCTCACTTAAAGTGTGTTGTGCGAAGAGTGCAATGTGACCAGTGGCTGCTTCCCTGATGGGGGCGTCTCCTCTACTGTGGGTAAACACATATTTTGCTCTCCGAATACTGATCAACCTAGCATATCTTCAAGTCATCACACGACTTTATCATTAGACTATTTGGATCCTACACGCAGATTCATGCCCTAATGCCAAAAAAAGCTGATGTATAAATTTTATAAGTGGTAGACCAGCCAACTCCTTACATTGGGACGAGGCCTGGATTGTGGCCTACTTTGAAGTGGACAATCCAAGCAAAAAGGCAAGCAGACCAATGAATGAGGCCTACTATAGTACTTGTCAAACACAATGCATTAGATGGACATATGATTAGTGATAAAGGCTTGCGACATTCATATCTTTCAAACCATGTCTATTCATAAGCAAATTAACTTAACTAGAAGAAAAGAATCCCAGATTGTCTATCTACACGTAAAAATTGAAACCGAACATATTGACCATCATCTCCAAAACCCTGCTCTTCAACTAAAAATCCATGACTTACAACAACTATTTGAATAGGAAATCTGTGCCATGCTGTTGAAGCAATGTGCAGTGTATGCAGTTTTACCACATACTTTAAGGTGTTGAAGAAGTCTGGGATGGTTGGGCTTTTGAGTTGGATGCAGTGACAGCATCCTTGAATGATAGTGGTGGAAAGTCTAAAAGTGTGTGCAGTGAATGTGTTTGAAGTGGGAATTTTTTGGATTTCATTCCATAGTCACTTGAAGTTTGAATCTTGTCTTTATAAAATATTTTGTAGTAGTATAGTCTTCATATTCCTATTATAGGATTGTCAAGGAAAACAAACACAATTTTACAGAACACCGTAATATAATTCTGCTACTGGAAGCATTTCTCTGGATACTAGCTTCAGTTTAGATGGAGTTGCTATTTTGGCATCTTCATTGGTGCAGCTGTCAGAACTTCAATACTTCATTATCAGAAATGCAAAAGGATTTGTAAGCACTACCTGTATAAAGTGTCGTGCTTTCCTTGAAAATAATTCTGCATTCTGGGGGATTTGATTTCCAGTTCACTGTTGAATGTCTTTGTTTTGCATATCTCATATTTTATTGCAAAACATGGTTTTCTGCGGTGTGTTGAACGCCTGAAGCTAACTGGGCATATTGTATCAAATGTCTAATCAATGCTCACTAATGATTGGTAGCTATAAACTTATATGGATAGCATGGATGAAAATATAGATATTTGTATTGGTAGCGGCTATATTGATTGACATATATCGATATCAGATGTTGCCGACGCAAAATTTTTTCTTTCTTGTGACCACATTAGAAGGCAATTATATACTAAAATTAACCATCTTTAACCATATATTTAGTCAATTTTATCAAGATTAATCTTAATATCTTTCTAGATCATTAAAAAATATCCCATGATCTATGCCTATTTATGTCTCAATAAAACATGTGAATTTAGACTTCTTAGAAGATTTAGGTATGTGAAAAATTGCTAATACATGTAGGCCATATCAGAGTTTGTCACCAATACGGTGACATATTGAGATATTTTTCCGGTATTTGAGAATATTGATATCAAGGTCTTTCAATACTGTTATATATCTGTGAATCTTTCAAATATTAACCGATATTTTAATCCATGATGGATTGATTTGTGGATAATATTGCATTTGTAACTCTAAATATAATCATGTCTTAACTCTTAAGTTCCTGAACTTGGATCAAATTGCATGCTCCTTCACTGTTTCATTTAAATTAGAGTAATTGTTGTGATTTATCATATGATTAGATTATTAAATTTGGAATGCTTTAACTGGCTGGAACAGGTACCTTGTTACAACATTTAAAATAGTTCCAAGAGGAACTGAAGGTGCTGTAAGTGTTGAAGGAACCTTTGCCGGGCTGCTGGCTTCAATTCTTCTTTCCTTTGTTGGCTGTCTTACAGGACAGGTTTGCACCCTTCCCCCTCCATCAGCATACAAATACAGTTGTCCTTGAAGGTGTCTTAGGTAAGTTTTGATGCTATATCGATACTTGATATATTAGACAATATCATATTAGGTATATTAAAAGAAAAAAATTCTAATCGTAAGCAGATAGGGCCATATTAAGTGATATAATGGTCATATATCGTCAATACAGTAACATATCATAATATTGTCATAGTGTTGAAAATATCAGTATAGGATGCCCTCAATATCGATGCATATCAACCGATGTTCACATTATCTATAAGTAGTGCTAACTTATTTTTCAAGAGTTTGCCTTATTTGTCTTGGTATTAACTTATGGCTTGTGCAGTCCATTCTAGATGAATTATTTGGTTTTGTACTCTCAAAATTGTCTGACCTTTAGCTGGACACTTCTCTTCTTTTTAGATTTAGTTATTAAAATATATTATGTAGGTGTAGGAGTTCAGATGCTAGAAAGGAAAGAATTTTTTTGTAGGGACAAGAGTACCTACCAACAGTAACATATCACTTGTGCTTGATAGAGATGAGCGATGTATCTTATATTATGATCACTATCTCAACCATGATGAAAATATCGGTATCAATTACAGCCATATTAGTATTGGACATCTCGATATGTCATGATAACATATCATGACATTGTCCTAGTATGGGAAAATATCAGTATTGGAAGGCCTAATACCGATACATATCGGCCGGCCAATATCTTCATCTATAGTCTCAACAATTTTCATTATTTTAAGTTGTAGAAGTTGCATACCATGTACTCAAATGTGCCTCTTTATGGTTATGTGAAAAATTAAGAATACTTGTCTTGCAAAATTTCTTTTGATGTTCCTAAAGGGCCATGCCTAAATCCATTCAATATTGCAGCGATATGATATATATCGGCCGATACGATACATATCAGTCGATATTTATTGTTATCAGCCCCCCTGATATCGATATTGCCCAATATCGCGACAATATTGCAATATGTTTCCGTTTCGATCGATACAGTCAATATATCGACCAATATTCGAAGTTTCGACTGATATAGCCAATACAGCTCTATTAGCATACAATTTTTAGAAATTTTTTTCTGTCCAATATATCAAATGCCGATATATGTTATTCGATACGTTTGATACCGATATTAATATTTTCATCTATGCTGTCTTTTGTTTGTCATTAGACAAATCATATTTGATGAACTTTTCAACTATCCTTCATATGTCAGTGAGGTGTTTCCACCGGTTTTCATAGAAAGAAAATGGCGAAAAATTTCAACACCCTCCATCCTCCCAGAAATGTTGAATGTTTGTTCTGTGCGAGTGCATATCAAAACCATATTTTTGATGCTCAAGAAAGCTTATGATTTTCCCGTGACAGAGAAAAGAAGTTTTTTTTTTTTTTAAATGAGAGTTCATTTCATTGCTTCCGAAATATATACAGTACCTGAGGGCCTTGGCCCTCACATAAAGGTCACATAGTATAATCTTACCATTGCACTGATGCTGACTCTCAAAACACTTTCGTTAAGTCTCATTCTTCTGAAACAGCAGTAAGAAGGCAATTTTCTTCTTTTGGCATGACTTTTGTTAAGATTTGTAATCGTATTGGCGTCTCTGCATCCTAGTCTCTACAATCCTAAATTCTTTTGAGAGCTTCATTCTGAGTAGTTCCAGAGAAGATAATAAAAGGGACGCTATAATAGGCACTGTCTGAGACCAAAAGGATGGTTGAGGGTAGCAACCAAAGAGAGAAAGAAACATAAAAATTCTTTACTTGTCAAATAAAGGGCAATCTACGAAGGGTGGCTCATTTGTATGAGACCTCCCGCATTGCTGGTTTTGTGAAGAGTAAAATGTACATTGCATTATCGGTATTAGTTATAATTGTATCGATATCGGATATATCAGACAATACATATCAGTATTAGATATATTAAAAAAAGGAAGTTTCTAAAATCCTGATCTAACGGAGATATATTGGCCGGTTTGTCGCAATGTCGTGGTATCGAGAAATATCGGTATCAGGACGCTCAATACCTACACATCATGTGCAATATTGACCAATATTTACATCAGTAATTATAATTGATTGAGTTGCTATATGTGAAAACTTCTGGATATATATGCTACATCTGAAATGATTCTTTCTGGTTGAAGAATCCTTTTCTAGTTGCTTTGGAACAATTGTGACATTGTCTAGAAGAAATAGAGTTTCTGCTTGTGATAGTAACATGCAGGACCAACCGGTAATTCAGGATATTATTTTGCCAATATGAGGCCTGCAGTGCATTAGGGAAAGCTTTTTGGCACCTTTTGAGCCATAATATACTTAGACGCTAAGAAATTCGTTATGCTCGGTCCATATATTAAGAATCTAAAGGGATTTTTACCACATTTCTCTTCTTTCATGACAGTTAAAATGCCTGAGAATCAAGAACCCAGGATTCTATATTGCTTGCAACAAATTTTATCAATTAAAAAGATTTCAGGCATAAATAGGATATCATAGGAGAAGAATTTTGCTTGATGATTGACCTCATAAAACTGGCTTGAATTCGACTTGAACTTCTTGAATCAAGTTAAATTTGTTCTAACCGATCCATGCCAAGTTTCCAGTAGCTCGGTTTGTTCCATAATTTCATCCAAGTTGACATCTATAAATGCTTGTCATCTTGTTGTCTGAACAAGGGGATAGGGAAAGAACTTGTTGCTAGATTTCCTATGTGTGACCAGAAGAATTTAAGAGGAATTATCTTTTCTCTGTATTATAAGATTTCCTGCCTTGACTTCAAGTTTAAGTAATTCCCCTGAAAGTTTTACACATTTTAAGTCATATTTGATATAAAAAAAACTGTAAAAATAACTGTCAGAGAAGTATTGGATGTCCTTTTTGTAGGATGTTCTTTGGAAAGTATATTTCTTTGTTTGTAAGATTTGCCTAGTGCATGTTAGAATTGTCCCTCATGATATGGCACAAATTTAATCATTTATTAAAACAATTAAAGGTTATGATTCCATATAATTTTATTAAATTTTATTTAAAAAGTTATTTTCTTAATAGAACCAATCTTTGATAAAAAGAATGGCATGTAATTAAAGTATCTGGTCATCTTTCTATCCTATAAATGATAAAATTGCTCATTATTATTGAGGATAATGATAAACGGTATTTTGGGATAATAGAGGGACAGTTTTTAAAAATGCAAAATTCAACGAAGTTTTTCAATTTCCATCATGACTTTTTCCTTCTTTAAATATTCAGCCATCTAGAAAAATTATAACGTAACTACTTACACAAAATTTTGTGTATTTTCATGAAGGAAGAAAGATAAGCGTGACCGGAGAAAAATCAGTTCCAATTTCTTCAATAAAAGAATATTAAGTATGGATTCAGGTTTATTATGAACATTGAATTACATATTATGAAATTGTGTAATAGCATAATAATCCAAATAATCCACAACCAGCTTTAATCTTACAAAGTTTTTACGTATGTGACCTCCCACTTTTCGAGCCCCAGTGAGAGTAAAATGTACATAGTCTTAACCTGCAGTATATAAATGATGTTTTCATTGTTCGAATTTGTGACCAACATGTCATAATGGAGCAGTTTGACCACAAGCCATAATTTTGTTATAATTTATAATTAGCCTTAACCCTAAACCCTATTTTCTATAAATTGTATTACACATCTAGATTATCCTAGTTTCTTTCTGGTTCTTGTTTGCTGTAATCTCAATGGTTTAACAAATGAATTGGGTAACAAAGACTTCTGCATTAGTCTGTAAATGTGTAAGCATTTCCGGCATAAACTAAAGCGTTTCACTTGTTCTAAATTTTGCTTTATCCTTCTGGAAGCAGATAAATGCAACTGAATCAGTCGTATGCGTGTTAGCTTCGCAGCTTGCTAATCTTGGTGAAAGTGTAATAGGAGCTTCACTGCAAGAGAAAGAGGGATTCCAGTGGGTGAGAAACCATTCTACTGCTTGTATTATAAGGAAAATATCAATTAATATGTATCTATATCGGGCATAGTTTCTGCTACTGTGACAATATTGTGATATATTACTGTATCGACAATATATCAGCTAATATATCCATTATAGCTTACGAATCTCATATTTTTTTTTTCTTCTGATATATTAATACCATGGATGGAAATATCACTATTGATATAAGTTGCGACCATATCAATATCGAATGTATTGAATAATACATATTGGTATCAGGTTTATCAAAAGAAAAATTTCTGAAAATCGTAAGCTGATAAGGTTATATTGACCAATATGTTGCCAGTATATATCGTGATATTGTTGTATTATTAAAAAATATCGGTACCGGGTTATTTGATATTTACATCCAATATTGATATAATCATGACTGATACCGATGTCGACATCAATATCTAATTAATCATCTACAATTTTCCCATAGTGGCTTCCAAGGTTACATATGGCTTGTTTGTGTTCTTTGATTTTGATTTTCAATATTGAGATGCAGTTATTTGGGTAATCTGGACAAGGGATAATTGAACAAGTGGTTTTATAATAGATAATATCGGTTGATATGCAGTATCGGGCTCCCCGATTCCATGATAATATTGTAATATATTTTAATATATCAGTTGATAATATTAGCCGATACGGCCTCATCAACTTATGATTTTTAAAATTTTTTTCTTTTGTATCCAATACCAATATGTGTTATCCGATATATCAAATATTGATATAATCGCAACTAATACACATACCGATATTTTTCGATACCACGACAATGTCATCATATTTTTCCATATCAGTGATACATTGCAGTATGTTGACTAATATGTAAAATATTAAACAACATACTTGATGTTTGGTTGATATCTCTATTAATATGTCCCTATCAATTTATAATTTTTAAAATTTTTTTCCTTCTAATATGTTTGATACTGATACGTATTATTTGGTATGTCCGATACCAATATATCTACTATAAATACCTATACTGATATTTCCTAATACAACGATAATATCACCATATGTTTTTATATCAGTGATATATCAGATATTTGGCCGATATATTGACAAATATGACCTTATAAGTTTACAATTTTTAGATTTTTATTTTTTCAAATACTAATACATATTATTTGATATATTTAATATCGATATTTTTATCGATTACTATCTCATACTTTCCTATGGTTTTTCATGTTGCAGCTCAACAATGATGTTGTGAATATCATCAACATATCCATGGGCAGCATATTGGCTGTCACGATTCAACAAATTTTACTACGTAGTTGGCCAAGGTAAATTAACAAAACCTCTACGATTATTGTTTGTTCAGAGAAGTTGCCTCCTTTTTCTGTAATGTGCAAGGAGATTGGACCTATGCCCTTGAGTCATTTATCAATGAAATTATTGTGTACTTCAGAACATATCTATGAATTGCCTTCATTCTTCTGCAGCAATCGCTTATTTGTAAGTATGGCTCTCATAGATTAAATATCAGCCGATATGTATTAGTATTGGACCCACTCAATACTAATATTTATCAATATCGTAACAATATCTCGATATGTTGCCATATCAATAATATGTTGCCATATCAATAATAGGTCGCAATATTTCAATCGATACTATCCTGTTAATTTATAATTTTTAAAAGTTATTTTCTTCTGTTATATCCAATACTGATACGAGTACAATTATAACTGTCATAATATTACAATATGTTATTATATAGGAGATACATCTAATATTTGGTTAATATATTGAACAATATGCCTAATATTTGACCAATATGTTAACGAATATACTTAACATTTTGTAAATATATCAGCCAATAGAGCCATATCAAATTATAATTTTTAAAATTTTTTTTGATACATCAAATATCGATATATATTATCTTATATATTTGATATCAATACAATCACAACTAATACCGATAAATTCATCCATGATGACACTGTTAACTGATATAATCATCTAGTGCAAGGAGTGTTTTTTTTTTTTTCCACTTTTTATATGACTCTCTGGTGTTCTTAGATAACTTGCTATATTCTGGCCATTATATTTTGTAGGCAATTTTATTGTTCAAACAGAATTTATTCGCATTGTAATTATTTGTCCATGGAGCTAGACCAAGAGTAGTGACTTGTTTCACACTACTGAATTGCTTCAGAAGGACAATTTATCCTCTTCATTTTTTTCTAAAAAAAAAAACCAACTATTTTCTTTACCGTAATCATGAGGTCATGGGTTTCAATCATACATGAAAATATCAAAATTAATATCGGCCGTGATCATATGTTAAGTTGACAGGCTTATATTGGCTAATGTATCGTTCAAATATCGGGTTTATTGGCCGATATTTAAATATGGGTCAATCCATCGCGATATATTATCGATATGGTAATATTTCGCAATATTATCATAATATTGAAAAATATCGGTATCAGGGTACAAAATACTGATGCATATTATATTTTCATCCGTGGTTTCAACTTTTGAAACTGCCGGTCTTCAATGTTAGGAGTAATATTGTGAATATGTGACTCTTCCCCATGAGTGAAAATATCGGTATCAGTAATTCTTTGGTCATTTCGATATCAGACAATATGTTTCTGTATCGTAATGGATGGAATTTAAAATAAAAAAATGTAAGCTAATATTATCATATCAACTAATACAAAAACATATCGTAACATTGCGACATTATCGAAAAATATCGATATCAGAGATTATTAATATCGATATTTATCGGCCGATATTTATATTCATACTCTCCCCAGACCCCAAGATATGGGTCGCTCTGGGCTAGGCCACCATTTTAAGTTTTAAATTAACAAGGCCAGATGCCACGTAAATGATTATCATTTTGGATGCAGGGAAGGGGAGGGAAGGAGGAGGAGGAAGGTAAGAAAGAGAGAAGAGAACATAAAAAAGAAAGAAGCAGAGATTATTGAGGGGAAGGAAGGAAAAACTTGTAAAAGAATTAAAATTTAAAAAACTGAGAATTAAAATTTAAATCTAGTTAAAGAATTCTTGCATAGGTTTCTGCTTCTTCCCTCTAAAAACTTGGGCATTTCTCTCCTTCCAATTATGATGCACAGCTGCTGCCCCTGCCACTCTTCTCTAGTTTATATGAAGAACTTTTTTTTTTTTTTGAGAATTACAAAATTGAGTCAAAATGGAAAATAATAAGATAAATTGATATGTGTCGGATGCCTATATGCTATCCCGGTACAAGTGTCGATGCTTATTAGATCAAGACGATTGTGAACTGCTCGGAATTTGATTGTGCATTGCAGATGTTATTGGGTTCGGACTCCATTTATCGTTAGACGTTCTTGATTAACGTAACGTCCCATCCATCCATAGATTGATAAGGGATGGGAGAAGCAGCATTTGATTCTCTCAATCCTATCCCGGTTATTTAATATCATTTAAATAACTTCTTATTATTCAATAAATGTTAATATTGTAAATATATATATAACTATCTTTGTTAATTGTTTTTTATTGTAACAACATAACCATTGGATTTTTAACCAATTGTTGAGATGAGAGAAGTAAATGCTCCCCCAATTCTCCATCCATTCACTTATGTCCCTTTGTTCATACAAGAATAGATAGATAAATGAACGTTCTATCATCAGCCGCTGCTCCTAAAACATTGCCCGTCATGGAAATTTGTGTTCTGATTTTTCACTTTTTTTGTTAGGTAAACTTGATGATGGAATTCAACAAGGAATGGTGGATTGAGCTCTTGCCTCTGTAGGCCAGGGAAGATGATAAGGCAGCTGAAATGCTTCATTGGTGCTCCAGGTAAATCTGCTTCTGCTTGATGTGAAGGTATCAGGAAAAGGAGAGGTAGGGATCATTTTGTTAAACATAGCACAAGTTCTGCAATATTTCTGGGTAGAAGAAGCCTTATGACTTGATGAGATATGTACATTTGTTCAAATGTTAGGATTATCGGATCATCGGTCCAATATATTTTAATGTGATGTTGATAATCTCAGTCGTCTAAATTATTATGGTAAAATTCTCAAATTTGAATAAATGGAAGGATTTTAGCTGCTCCCAATGCTCATCCTGGTATCTGTCTGCCATAAAAGATGGTAGGATCTTTTTAATAAATGAAAAACAAGAAATATTTTTAAA
>JAODPA010138380.1:0-16109 GCA_025585075.1 Nepenthes mirabilis
AGGAGAGAGAGCCAACGGGTAGAGAGAGAAGCAAAAATGAGATTCTCGGGTTTGATTTCGAGCACGAACCAGTTAGAGAAGTGATAGATTGAGTCGAGGTAAGTGTACTTATATCCTCTTTGTTCTTTCTTTCAATTTTTATTTGTATTCTTTCAGGTATTTTCATTCTGATACTCACCCAAAATATATAAATCATGGAACCCATGATTATTATATGAATTATTTGTTATTTTGTGAGATCTTGATTCCGAAATATGATAATTATGGATTAATTAAATTGATGATAATCATGAATAGGTTTAGGATTAACAAAAAAATTATTATTGGGAGCATAAGATGCCAAATAGGAGGAGTGCTCACTAGGCACTCAAGCGCAGCAGCGAGCGCCATTTTACGCGAGCATGGGGGGAAGGAGCGCTTGCTGGACGGCGCGACCAGGTGGGAGCGCGGATTTCACGAGAAGTGCGCTCGCGAGAGCTCTTGAGAGCTGCAGCGGGCGCCATTTTACGAAGGTAAAAAATGATTGGCGCCCGACGCTCGCTCGCTAGGCGCTCGAGTGCCAGTCACGGGCTATGCACGTGATCTGCTTTCTTTCATTTTTTAAAGGGGATTTTGGGGTTTATTTAAGGAATATGGAATCAGGAGAGCACGTCAACAGAACGAGAGGAAGGAGAGGAAGGAGAAGAAAAGGGGAGAAATCATTCATTCTGATCCGATCCGAGTAAGAATAACTGTAGACCGAGCTCTGGCAAATATATTTCGGACTTTATTCTCCGTTTTTACGGCTTTTTAGTATCTCTAAATTTGTTTTTTTCTCTAAAATCATGTTTATCCATGTTCAGTATAAATAAAGCATTTTTTCATGATTAATCGGACAGATTTCATATTTACCTGTATATACTGCAATATATAACTTTGATTTCATATATATACATGTATTTGGTATCCATTTTATGTCTGAAAGCTTTGTTAAAGCCCTAGGAATGAAAATTTAGGGATTGGTGTTTAAAATCCTTGAATTGCAACACGAAAAGGCGTATTCGTAAAAAGGTAATGTTCATGCTATGATTTATATCTGAAAAATTTACTTAGAACTATACTGTTGAGTTTATATGGATTTTTGAAGTAGTTTGAAGGATTATCTGGGTAATTCTGATCGATTTTCTGATATATGACAAGTTATAAGTTAAGAAATAAGAAAAAAAATATTTTTGATTTTGTTAACAAGGTCCTAGGACTGATATACGGTCAGGTAAGGTTCTCTAGCATGCCTTAGAATATTATGGTGGTAATTAATGATAACTTTATCCATGGAATCATTCGTGGTCTGCCCTTCCTCAGGGCATTAATGTAACGTCCCCGGCGCATCTGTATATGGATATTGTCCGCTTTGGGCCAGGGAAACTTCACGGTGTGCCAAGCCATCACGCGGCTCGCACGATTTTGTTCCTGGCAGATAGAGTCCACCGCCCCCAAAACGCGTCCACAAGGAAGAGGTATTTACGCCCTTATAAAGGCACGCTTCGTTCACCTCCCTATCCGATGTGGGACTCTACAGTCCATCCCCTTGGGGACCCAGCGTCCTCGCTGGCACACCGGACCGGATCTTGGCTCTTGTGACGGACCGTGTTATTTTTCTTAAACAACCCTCCGTCAATAATAACGCGAACTAAAGTCCATAATTAATGCTTATGGATTCTACAGAAAATCCGGCAGAGTTTCCTCTGTAACCGGATGAAAACCGAATTACAACCTATTAAATATCATCCTGTACAAGCACACAACTAATCAAAAGGCTTAACTCAAAGCTTACAACACACCACACAGGATCACACATCTGCCATATTATCCATGGCTGCAATACAGTACACTACCTACTATACTGGATCTAGAGAGATGCCATCTAATGAAACCAAACTCAAAACATATATATACAGATAAGGAAGCATAACTAAACCATCAAAATCTGCAGAAGCATAAACAAATCACATAAATAACACTAATGAGCCACGCTCAACCCCGAGTGGCCATCCGATCCAACTCTAAGTCCAGAGCTTTCGCGCACTCGCCGTCCAGCCAATCCCATCAAGCAAGCCTCTCTCCTTGCTCTATCTATCTGCGCCAGTTGAGTGTTCTCATCTGAAAAGAAAAAAAATAACAACAGCAAGAGTGAGCTAACAGCTCAGCAAGTATAATCATAAACAATCCTCCAAGGCAAACACAAGAACTGAAACGGGAGGGAATACAAGCACTCTCCATACTCAAGAGACAGGACAGGGAACAGGAAGCAACTGGAATCACTTGATTTTCACGGGATTTTCATGATTACATCTTGAGTCACTGGTTTCACATGGTTCTTACGGTTACTTCAGTTGGACATTATCCATTTTCCTTATTACATCATCTTTGCGGACCTCGGCTAGTAGATCGTACTAACCAACGATGTGAGAGAACGAGGAAAGGAATGTGTTCGCTACACATTCTAAAGCCACGGCTACATTTTAGGTTTGCAGCACTCGACCCCTGGTTGCATCCATGCAACAATCCACGAACAACTACATCTCGCTATGTAGTGTTCAACCGACACGCCCCACACCCCCGGGGACCAGGGCAATCATCGTTCTTCCACAATAGTTTCCTAAAGTGTACCACATATATCACTCACTCCCACGAGCGGCCGGAATACGTGGCCAAGTATTCCTCGGGTTCACACCGCGATGGACATGGTATACCAAAGAATACTACCCATACGATTCAGGGTCCTAGTTTTAAGATTAGGTTTAACACTTTGAGAGAAAAATTCACATTTGTCTCACACGGTCACATCTTCGGAATCTCATTCCCATCACAACATCTCCACTCCGGGAGATCATATCATCAAACACATCTCCAACTGGGAGATCATATCATCAAACACATATCCAACCGGGAGATTACATCATCACAAGACACAATGTAGATTCCCTTCCATTCACTTCACGATTCTCAATATCCAATGGGACTCAATTCCCTTAATCCACAACAAAACACCATAGGTTCAATTCAACTTTCTGTTGGATCCGGTTCCCTTAATCACAAGAATCAATCCAAGTTCATGAGAGAGATTAGATTTCATACCTCAGACGATCACAAGTCACTTTGAAACCTCTAGGACTCATTCCCTTGCCTCCAGCACGCGGATTCATATTTGGGGCTTACATTTACGTTTAATCAGTTAAACGTTACTTTCACGACGATTTTGAAGGCATGTCACTTTACATTTATCATTTCGTTTCGAGTGAACATTATCGGATTTCCTTTTGAACACCCGGATGCCGTAACGGTTCGGTACTTGGAAATTGGACGTCCGGTGGATTCGTACGCACACTTTGTACACAAGATTTCACATTTCGGTTCGATTTAACTTATCACGAGGGTGGAAGTATGCAACTTCCCATTAATTTTCGGATTATCCCGGATGCCCCGAACGGGTCAAAGCGAGATTCGGCATCCGGTCGATATATACACACAATTGGAACATGGGGATCCCTACTCTAGGATCATTTCAACTTTTCACGAAGGTGAAAATACACAAAATCCACCTTCGGTCTCGGGTGAATAGTTACAGCGACCATTTAGAGGGCTCAGACGCCGCAAACGGGTCGAAATGTGCGAAATTGAACCCGCGGCCGACATATATACATCAATGGGACGTGGGGATTCACCTTTTGGGGTCAATTTCATGATACACGGGTGGGAAACGGGAAATCCCCAATTTTCGTGGGTTAGGGTTTCGGTAAAACCCACCCGGACGAATCGGATACGGTTCGAACAAACAACTACATTTTTCCTAGCCCATACTCATGGGCTTCAAGATTCTAACATCCACGGTGGGTATCGACACAAAATACCCAACGAAAATACATAAAACATCGAAAGAGAATGAGAAGTGAGTATGAGAACACTTGTCTCGACGCGTGCTTTCACTTTTATACCTGGCTCTCGAATGGATCTGGACTCTCGGGCCTCGATCTCCCTTCTCTCTCTTTAAAACTGGCGCTCTCTCTCTCTCCTCAAACCCTCAGGCGTGTAAAAATTAACGAGAGAGTGGCACGACGCATTTTTATTCTGCGCCTGCCGCTCGAGCGGCCAGCGAGCAGCTGGTGCTCGGATTCGCCACTGGTTTTTCCGCCCGATAGGAGGGCTCGAGCGCCCAGCGAGCGGAGGGATTCGTGAACGCCACTGGTTTTTCCACTCGAGCCACGGCTAAGCGCCTAGCAGGCGCCAGCCTGCTGGCTGTGCTTCCACTGCACGAACCAGAACACTTTTTCGATTTTTCTTCCGATACTTAACCTTATTCGATCTATGGGATTAGTATTGATCATTATCATACTAATCACCTCATTATTATCAACTTTCTAAATCTGGAACCTCACAATTCTCCCCCACTTATAAAAATTTCGTCCTCGAAATTTAACGAACCTCGAATTCCCAAACCCGAGGTGCTTCACAAATACTGAACTCATTTACTAAGACCATGCCTATTTTAGAAACCTCAGCATTGGATCATTCTAATCCTCATCACACAACAATCCCTAGCCTCTCAGAACGGCTCCACCCTGTCACTTACCGATTATCCCAACCATCGGTACTAGGAAAACCTTATATCGATTTCTAGATATTTCAAAAGCCACCTACAATCATGCCGAACATCTTCCAACTCAAACCGACACTTCAAACGGGCCAATGAACTTTTCCTTCAATTCATTCCAAGCCTCGAAAGAAATCGGTCACTGGAATCTCAACTGTATCTAGAAATCACTAGGCCATGGGCCCACAACACTTAAGCTGCGCTACTTTGATTAATCTCCAAATCATCCAATTATGCCACATTAAAACTATAATCATCACGAGCACCTAGGGGTTAACAGAACTTTAAATCATCACCTAGAATTCTCAGCACTCGATTACTTAATATCCTCAAGATCCTGTCGCCATTTCACAAGCCAACTGAACCCAATCTGAATACGGTTCTATCTCCCAACAAGAACACGACATTCTATCACCCAATCATTTGGACTTATAAGCGATTCATCTTTTACATCTCCTTACGAAACTTTAAGACATACAAATCCAAAGACTCGTAGCATCAATAGTCAACATTGATGCCTACATTCCCAAGGAAAACACCGAGGTTAACTTCTCAACCTTTAAACAAATCTGACCACATGCAAGACCATATGATCACCTTCCTATCTTCGAAGACAATACTCCTGAGTTTTCAAAAGAAAACCTCAATGGCCAATTTTCGACATACACGTGGGGGTAACACTAATCCTGGGGGAGCTCCCCCACTTATTTCAAAGGTATAACATTCCACGATAACTTACCAGACCCATCAAGGATCAACCCAAATGACATGAACATCAATCATCCTATTCGGTTAGATTCAAGATGATGGTACATTTCCACGACACAAATTGGCCTCCCCAATCAGCCACTACTTAAAATCCTAAGTCCTCAAGATCACGCAATCACAAAGTCACAAGCTTAGCAAGGCATTTTCTCAGCTAAATTCGCATTCCTTTCTCAATGGGACATACGGATTATCAACCATCCGTAATTCATGACTCAATCCTTAAGCAATCTGCACACACCATCGATATCTTTGAATTCCTCAATGAAGCCACCTCAACATGGACCCAAATATGGTCGAAAGATCAAACCCATTAAATTTCACGAAACACCATCGAACCTACGAAACTCAAACGGTGTTTGAGAACCTCATAGTGGCCATATCCTCATCCTGAATACCGCCAGGGCTACAACTTTCATTGATTCACAATTAACACGCTATGGACCCAAATCGATCTTAGAATTCATTAAGCCTTCAAGACGGCCTACGGACTACGCCTATCCATCCACAAAGTCTGATTATCAAACCATCAATCTCCTAGGCGACCCCTTTCCAAAATTCACAAACAACCTGATCGGTCCAACTTATTTACCTCGAAGGATCTAGAATATTTTACCACGATACCAAAGTCGATACTTCCACGGCCCTACTTAAGATCCTCAACGATTAGCATCGATTTGACACGACCTCGAATTACCGATCAAAGGATAAATCGGCCGAATCTACCCTTTTTGGTACCATCTTCGATCAACAAGTCGCACGACAAAAATCCTTCATCGACCACAAACAACCTCTAGATGTTGTCGCATATATGAATTGGACTTGGAACAGATTCTCATCAAATGATCTACAGGAAAGTCAACATCAATCTATTGATGCCTCAACCAATTCAAACTCATGATTCAAATCCTACAACCTGATTGCCTTATGTTATCCTTATCAATCCAACCAAATGAATACTACAGTTGCCCACCGAACAACTATTAGGTTCAATTTAAAACTTGACACCTTGACGAACTCAGGTTCATCCCAAATCTGCACAATTCGATTGCAAGGTATGATATGCTTACTGCTACAATTTAGATTGACCTAACAACTTACTAACTCAATCAGCTATAACATCACATCAAGATTAGCACCACAAAATGGTTTTGATTCACCCAACCAATCATATCTATGAACCCAGAAAAATGTCACAACCTCAATACTTCCTGTATCAAACTCAGATCCTTCATTAAACAAAAAAAAACCATGAATATAATCGGGATCCCAAAGATGCAAATGTTGTGGCATCAAGATTGAGAATATCATCTTCTAACTCGACGATCCACATATTTCTCTCATGCTTCATCAACACCAAACTCCGATTCCAAGGCACTAGATTTTTTCATTTCAAGGTCAGAGGATACAAACTATCTTTAAACCAATGAGCTCCTATCTATCGCTTAGATAATAGTCCCAAAGTCTCTTCGGGAAGGCATTTATCCAAAATTCTTACTTGAACATCCACTTTGATACATTCTTTTACCTTTCCGAATACTAGGTTACATTTACCGCTACCATATAGCCTATGTCCCCAAATCACACAAAAATTGCGACATGGGTTAGGAATTTTCAAAACAACTTCAGATCACAATATTACACCCAAGAACCTTACCTCTTGTCACGACAGGTGACATATCAATACTTTGAGTTCATACCTTAGGATCCTGATTAAAAACACTGAACCTTTTTGCCACCCGTCCATGGATAAGGACATCCTTAAATCTTACAATCAAGCCAAGCACTATTGAATCATACTCCCGAGAGTCTCATCGACACAAAACATTAATCCATGGAATTTCCATAACACATGGGACCATATCTCTTAATCCTTGAGACCCAAGATCTTTCTCACGTCGACCAACCAAGGTCAACTTTACTT
Source organism: Nepenthes mirabilis (assembly GCA_025585075.1). NCBI lineage: Eukaryota > Viridiplantae > Streptophyta > Magnoliopsida > Caryophyllales > Nepenthaceae > Nepenthes > Nepenthes mirabilis. Next base: position 7,320 of record JAODPA010138380.1, read on the forward strand.
TCTATCACGGGGCAACACGTCATATCTTCTATCAGACATGGGGTCACCGCAATGATATCTCAAATCTCAAAATCCACATCTCACCGTACTAAGATCTGGACTACCCAGAGGTCCAGACACCATAGTGCCTCCAACTCCAAAACACTTATGGAGTGTCAATCTAGAACTTCATATGCTCGAACTTAACTCCACCCTAATCTTCACGCACCCTAGGTTGACCTGGCAACTTTTCAAAGCAAAATACCAATCCAAGGACTTCAACCAAGAACCGATCAATCTTAAACCTCAAACTGAGATTAATTAACCTAGGCCTCGAATCAACACTGATCAGTTCAAGGACCCAATCAATACCGATCAAATTCTAACATTATGGTGTCTCGACACACCATCTTTCTCTCTTCCCTACGACCAACCACAAATATTAGTAGTCCCCACCCAGGGGTCCCTACTAATATTTCCTTGAAATCGACACAATTCGGATCAAGCCACTCCTAGAACACAAGCTAGGATGTCAGGCTAGTAATCCGAACTAAGCTACCGCATCTAACTTCGCGCTTGTCTAAGTTCTAGGACTGGGGTATCCAAAACTACTTGGACTAACTCAGTCCTCACAGGCCTTCATTCGCGAAAACGATCAATCTCAATCAAACCTAAGCTTCCGCATACGATTCAAATCAAACCTATGGCATCTCTTTACTCTCTGATACCAACTATGACGGACCGTGTTATTTTTCTTAAACAACCCTCCGTCAATAATAACGCAAACTAAAGTCCATAATTAATGCTTATGGATTCTACAGAAAATCCAGCAGAGTTTCCTCTGTAACCGGATGAAAACTGAAATACAACCTGTTAAATATCATCCTGTACAAGCACACAACTAATCAAAAGGCTTAACTCAAAGCCTACAACACACCACACAGGATCACACATCTGCAATATCATTCATGGCTCCAATACAGTATACTACCTACTATACTTGATCTAGAGAGATGCCATCTAATGAAACCAAACTCAAAATATATATATACAGACACGGAAGTATAACTAAACCATCAAAATCTGCAGAAGCATAAACAAATCACATAAATAACACTAATGAGCCACGCTCAATCCTGAGTGGCCATCCGATCCAACTCTAAGTCCAGAGCTTTCGCGCACTCACCGTCCAGCCAATCTTATCAAGCAAGCCTCTCTCCTTGCTCAAAATATCTGCGCCAGCTAAGTATTCTCATCTGAAAAGAAAAAAAATAACAACAATAAGAGTGAGCTAACAGCTCAGCAAGTATAATCATAAACAATCTTCCAAGGCATACACAATAACTGAAACGGGAGGGAATACAAGCACTCTCCATACTCAAGAGACAGGAGAGGGAACAGGAAGCAACTGGAATCACTTGATTCTCACGGGATTTTCATGATTACATCTTGAGTCACTGGTTTCACATGGTTCTTACGGTTACTTCGGTTGGACATTATCTATTTTTGTTATTACATCATCTTTGCGGACCCTGACTAGTAGATCGTACTAACCAACGATGCGAGAGAACGAGGAAAGGAATGTGTTCGCTACACATTCTAAAGCCACGACTACATTTTAGGTCTGCAGCACTCGACTCCTGGTTGCATCCATGCAACAATCCACGAACAACTACATCTCGCTATGTAGTGTTCAATCGACACGCCCCACACCCCCGGGGAACAGGGCAATCCTCGTTCTTTCACAGTAGTTTTCTAAAGCGTACCACGTACATCACCCACTCCCACGAGCGGCCGAAATACGTGGCCAAGTATTCCTCGGGTTCACACCGCGATGGACATGGTATACCAAAGAATACTACCCATACGACTCAGGGTCCTAGTTTTAAGATTAGGTTTAACACTTTGAGAGGGAAATCCACATTTGCCTCACACGGTCACATCTCGGGAATCTCATTCCCATCGCAACATCTCCACTCCGGGAGATCATATCATCAAACACATCTCCAACCGGGAGATCATATCATCAAACACATTTCCAACCGGGAGATCATATCATCAAACACATCTCCAACCGGGAGATTACATCATCATAAGACACAATGTGGATTCCCTTCCATTCACTTCATGATTCTCAATATCTAATGGGACTCAATTCCCTTAATCCACAACAAAACACCATAGGTTCAATTCAACTTTCTGCGGGATCCGGTTCCCTTAATCACAACAAGTTCATGAGAGAGATTAGATTTCATTCCTCAGACGATCACAAGTCACTTTGAAACCTCTGAGACTCATTCCCTTGCCTTCAGCACTCGAATTCACATTTGGGGCTTACATTTACGTTTAATCAGTTAAACGTTACTTTCACGACGATTTTGAAGGCATATCACTTTACATTTATCATTTCGTTTTGAGTGAACATTATCGGATTTCCTTTTGAACATCCGGACGCCGTACACGGTTCGGTACTTGGAAATTGGACGTCCGGTGGATTCGTACGCACACTTTGTACACGAGATTTCACATTTGGGTTCGATTTAACTTATCACGAGGGTGGAAGTATGCAACTTCCCATTCATTTTTGGATTATCCACAATGGGGAACTTTTAAGGCTCCCGGATGCCCCGAACGGGTCAAATCTTGCGAGATTCGACATCCGGTCGATATATACACACAATTGGAACACGGGGATCCCTACTCTAGGGTCATTTTAACTTTTCACGATGGTGAAAATATGCAAAATCTACCTTCGGTCTCGGGTGAACAGTGACAGCGCCCATTTAGAGGGCTTGGACGCCGAAAACGGGTCGAAACGTGCGAAATCGAACCCGCGGCTGACATATAGTCATCAATGGGACGTGGGGATTCACATTTTGGGGCAAATTTCATGATACACGGGTGGGAAATGGGAAATCCCCAATTTTCGTGGGTTAGGGTTTCGGTGAAACCCACCAGGACGAATCGGACACGGTTCGGACAAACAACTACATTTTCCCTAGCCCATACTCATGGGCTTCAAGATTCTAACATCTACGGTGGGTATCGACACAAAATACCCAACGAAAATACATAAAACATCGAAAGAGAATGAGAAGTGTGTATGAGAACACTTGCCTCGACGCGTGCTTTCACTTTTATACTTGGCTCTCGGATGGATCTGGACTTCCGGGCCTCGATCTCCCTTCTTCTCTCTCTAAAACCGGTGCTCTCTCTCTCCTCATACCCTCGAGCGAGAAAAAATGAACAAGAGAGAGGCACAGCGCATTTTTATACTGCGCTTGCCGCTCGAGCGACCAGCGAGCGGCTGGTGCTCGGATTCGCCACTGGTTTTTCAACCTGATAGGAGGGCTCGAGCGCCCAGCGAGCGGAGGGATTTGTGAACGCCACTGGTTTTTCCGCTCGAGCCATGGCTGAGCGCCCAGCAGGCGCCAGCCTGCTGGCCGTGCTTCCACTGCATGAACCCGAACACTTTGCCGATTTTTCTTCCGATACTTAACCTTATTCGATCTATGGGATTAGTATTGATCATTATCATACTAATCACCTCATTATTATCAAGTTTCTAAATCTGGAACCTCACAGCTCTGATACCATCTATAACGTCCCCGGCGCATCCGCATGTGGATATTGTCCGCTTTGGGCAGGGAAAATTTCACGGCATTCCAAGCCATCACGCGGCCAGCACGGTTTTATTCCTGGCAGACGGAGTCCACCGCCCTCAAAACGCGTCCACAAGGAAGAGGTATCCACACTCTTATAAAGGCACACTTCGTTCACCTCCCTTCCGATGTGGGACTCTACAATTAACTTAGAGGGTAGATTCTGTTTCTAACCTTTGATTGTGTGGAGTGAATATAATCTATCTTCCTGTACAGATCCCACGATAAGGGATATTATTGTACTATTTTTAGTCTTAAATTATGTGAAATGAATACAATCTATCCTCAATTATTTACCCCCCAGGCTAGTAGGGTATACTAGTTGGGTCCATATGATAATAAACTAGAACTTTGAAGAACAAGTGAGATTTGAAACTGATTTATGAATTCTGATTTATGTTTATACTAATTTATGCTTTCTTCCTATTTCCAAGGACGCCTCTGTTCTTCTAATATTACTGTGATTTCCTGTTCTATTATAATTATGCTTTGTATGAAAGCGTAAATTATAACTATTGAGACCTGTTCATATCAAATTATGCTTTTCTCATGGTTTTTGTATACGTTTCTATTCTTTAAAAATTTCTATGACCTTCTGCAATTATATTTTGCATAAAAGCATACCACTTGCATGTTTTAGTACCTTGTTGGGTTTCAGTTCACTGTTTTATTTTTATACCCTTCAAATAAGAATATAGAGACGATACCGGACGAACAAGAGTAGTTAGAGCTTGGCAAGGGAGGATTGAAGCTTCAAAGTCATCCGGGAGATTTTGCAAAATCTAATAGTCTTGCATGTAAATATCTAAATTGTGGACGAAACTATGTATTAATAGTTGTGACACATTTTGTATTCTGATAGAATAGCATTTATACTTCCACAGGTTTATATTATGAATGTAAATGCTTCCACTATTCTGTTCTTTAGATTTTATACAGGTTCTAGCAGACATCTCTTGTATGGATTCTAGTATAGTAGATAGAATTGTTGAATTAAAGCCATGGATTGCATTTGTGGTCATGTGTTTGTGTTGTGGTCATAAGTTGAGACTTAGATATTGATTATGCTTTGTATGGATATAAATTAACAAGTTATATTTTTTGTTTTCGTCTAATTTTTGAGGAGGCTTTACTAAAATTTCTGCAGAATTTAATATTTTAAATTTATGGACTTGTTTAGTATGTATTTGACGAAGGTCCTTAAAAGAATAGGATCCGTTTCGTCACAATTGACATCAGAGAAAACGAGATGCTTTAGGATTTGATTTGAATTGTATGCAAAAGCTTAGGAAACGATTATGATTGATCGAATAAGTAGGGATAGGCATATGATGATTTAAATCCTAGGTGTCCTAGTGAGCCTAAGTTAGGCAAGGAATAGACCGAGATTTAGTGACTAAGCAGATTTATATTAATCTCAAGCCTAGGCTGATTGATTTGGATTCTAGGTTCAAGTTTACTTATTCTAAGGCTAAGGTAAGCTAAGGCTAAGGTAAGATAAGGATAGGAATATTGGGATCAAATAAAATGTGTAAGGGTTGGCTTTAAAAATTTCATTTGATAAGCCTTGATCTCTTTTAATCTCTTCCTTTGATCTAATTAGGCACAGTTAACTGATATCGTGATTGTTTGTGGTTATAGGGAATAGTATGGCTAAAGAGCAAAAAGGAAGAAAGAGTACCAGTGGAGGTGCTAGTACTCCCCACGATCGAGAAGCTGAGTACGTGAAATTGTTTGAAAGAATGACGAATATTGTTGAAACAATGGAGCAGTGTTATATGGCTCCGATTCCTACACCAAAGCCGATCCCAACGACGTATGAGAGGTTTAAGGTAGAGAAGGTGCCTGAATGTTTTGGAAAACTAGATCCGATAAGGTCAAAGAATTGGATTCGAAAATTAAAGAAGATATTTGTAGTTATTTAATGTTCTGATCATGAAAAGGTTGCCCTTGCATCTTATAAACTAGAAGGAGAAGTCGATGATTGGTGGTCAATGAAGAAAAAGGCATTAGGTTTGCCTGAAGGGGAGATTTCTTGGGAGACGTTTGAGGAGGCTTTCTGGGAGAAATATATCCCTTCTAGCCTCCAAGACTGGAAGGAAAGAGCTTTCGTGCATCTTAGGCAAGGAGGCTGCACCGTAGTAGAGTATGGTGCGAGGTTCATTGAATTATCTCACTATGTGCCTTTTATTGGGGGAGATAAACTGAGGATGGCCAAGAAATTCATACAAGGGTTAAATGATGCGATTAGGAGTTAGCTAGTGACTCAAGAGTTTCAGACTTATGCTAGGGTCCTAGATAGGGCTTTGATACTTGAGAAAGAATTGGAGGCTCAAAAATTTTTGGGTAAGAGGGTGGTTAGATAGGTGAACCTCAGTAAGAGGTCCGGTTTAGAATACCCAGAATCTACTAAGAAGATGAAAGTTTCTGGTAAAGAGAAATGTAGCATCGGAATTCAACCAGCGTTAGATTCCCATATGTCAGTCATGCATTATAGTTATTGTGGAAAGAAGCAAGCAGGATATTCCAGTCGCAAGGCAACGGGAGCTTACTTTAGATGTGGATAGTAGGGCCACCAGATTAAAGACTGTCCATATCCTCAGAGGTTAGAAGCAAAGAAGCCCACTGTCTCGGCTAAGGCTTTTGTAGTGTTCGCGGTGACAGTTCAAGACACTGAAGCACCCCCGAAGGTGAATGGAGATATTTTCTTAATTATGGAATTTTAATTTTTGTTTTAATTGATTTGAGAATTACATATTCTTTAGATTCCCCATGAATTGCAAGATATGCCGCAATCCCCTTGAGAATTCTAGAATTGTTCAATAATTGTATCTATGTGTTCTTTTATAGATTTTGTAGATTTTGAAAATTGTGGCAAGTAATTAGATGAGTATTTGATTGGAAGAAGGAATATTTGAATTATTGGGTTAGTATGGTGAATAAGTGGAACTGATGATCTGAAGTCGATCTTTTGGTGGTGCGAATCCTTTTAGAGTTGAAATGGTACTCGAGGATGTTGGTGTAAATTGTATCGAGAGGATATGGTACCCTGTAATTTAGTTGTAAATTCTGAGTAAGAAGCAAGGTCAATCGAATAAAGGATAGGTATTAAGTCTAATTAGAAAATAGGATTGCCCCTTTTTTGAAGTCGGTAGGTGACTGTCCGAGAATATAGCCAGGAAAGTTTTGAGAATGTGTATATTTGAAGGAAAAGACCAATTCAATCTGTTTTAATGGGCGGTGTAGAGGTGATTGAAATTGACATTAGTCTCTAAGGATTTGTATAAAATTGAAAGAGTATCGGTTAGGTGCTGCTGAGGAAGCCTTGGAGCCTCCAGAAAGAAGGATTAACTAATGGGTTAGGCAAGTTAGCATAGGTGGTAATGCGCTTGAGAAATATTGGGATTTCGCTATACTGCATCAATAGACAATTACCCACAAGCAAAGTGGGGGAGGAGTCTTTGGTTTGGGACCTTACGATAAGATCATTGTTTTGAGGATTTATGGATAATGCCTTGGAAGAAACTAATGTCTTAAGAATCTAAGAGTTAAGAGCTATAATAAGTGAATCTCGATATCTTTCAAGGAAGGTAAATGTCAAGATTGATAATTGATATCGGAAGCCTCCGTTGAGAATTTGTAGAATTGCCTTGGAGATAATTCTAATCCAATAACGTAAAGATTATAAGATAAACCATGATATCATTAAGGAAATTCCAGAATTGTGTTTTCCTATATCGCTTGTGGAACGATGCCTCGGGATAAGTGGGAGAGGAATCCCAAGTTGGAGTTACTTTTTCATTAGTTGAAATCAGCAATTGGAAGTCTTTATTTGAAAATTTACGAGTATTGCCTTGGGAGATAGCTTTGTCTAATAAATTAGGGGTTAGAATGGTTATGTTATGATAGAAGCTGACCTTGGAAATAGTACGTGGATTGGTCTGTCTAAGGACTACGTAGCTGAGTTTCGACATCTTAAGGGAAAATGAGCATCAGCACTGGTAGTAGATGTTAAAGGTGTAAGGTTCCCAAACCAAAAATAGAATTAATATGAGGCAATCAATATTTCCCTACATAATGTTAGATTTATTGGATGGTTAAATGTAGGTATTGGGAGAAACTTGGTGAAAATCTTGGGATTTTGTTATAAACGCCCCTAGAAGCTCCACCGCCTAACCCGCGCTCGAGTCCACTCGAGCCTAAAAACCAGTAGCTACCCCACTCGACGCGCGCTCGAGCCCGCTCGAGCGCATTTTCTAGAACCTTCCAGGACCTTCCCCCGCCCGCTGGTTGCTCGAGCTCCGCTCGAGTGGACGGCCAGTAGCAAGGCACCGCTCGCCACTCGTCACCGGGAGCTCGAGTGGCCCGACTAGTATAAACACGCAGCCAGCCTCAAGTTCTTCACTTCCCACGGAGAGGAAGAGAGAGAGGAGGAGCCACGTGAAGGAGAAGAGGAGGAAATGGAATCCTTCGGGTCCGATTCCGAACTCGAGCTAGTTGGAGAAAATGTAGAGCACGTCGAGGCAAGTGGTCTCATACTCACTATTTGTTCCCTTGTAATTTTTATCCGTTCTCCATCGGGTATTATCGTTCCAATAACCACCCAAATTGTGAACAAGTTGTAACCCATGTTTTGAGATTAAGGAATCTATGATTTATTGACCGAACCAAGCTCCGAATCGATAGGTTTGGTACCACCAAACCCTAACCCCACGCCAAATTCGGGTTCACTGTTTCTCCTTCAAGTTATGTTAATTTGACCGCAAATTATGAAGCACCACGTCCCAAATATGTATATACATCGACCGGACGTCCGATTTGACAAGAATCAACCCGTTCACAGCGTCCGAGACCTCTAAATGCCTCCTGACACTGTTCACCCGAGGTGAACAAATAGATTTTCATGCTTTCACCTTCGTATTATCCTAAATTGATCATAAAAGATGAATCGTCATGTCCCAAACATGCATACATATCAGCCGAACGATCGATTTTAGGATATTCGAACTGTTCACGGTGTCCGGATCCTCTAACTGAATGCTGTCACTGTTCATATGAAAATAAGAAGGAAAATTACATGTTTAATTGTCATGAAAATTATGTCTAATTGTTTAAATGTAAATGTAAGCTTCGGCTTAAATCTATGTGT
>JAODPA010138391.1:0-16105 GCA_025585075.1 Nepenthes mirabilis
ACCTTTTGGGGTATGAGCAGGGGAAAGGAAAAGAAACCAAAAAGAAGCGGTCTCCCAGAGAAGAGGAGACAAAGGGTAGCTACGGCGATGAAACACTAATAACGGCAATAAGGAAAAAGCCACCGTCCAAGACGGTACACTCCCCAATAGGGGGAAGCACAATAGCCTAAAACAAATCCTTTTTTTTTTTTTCGGTAAGCAATAAAATGAAGTTTAAAAAAAACAAAGTTACACACCGATGTTCCAGCTCCAAGTGTTTTGCCGACTTAGAGCTAGAATAGTGCGCTAGGGCATTCCCCGAGATCAGCCAGTCAGATGACCGAACTATGAACAAAACCAGACCTAAAGTTCCAAAAATGGAAATTGTGAATGTTTGAGAGAGAGAAGCTCCCGCTTCTCTCTTCGTTTCAAATTTCAATTTCAATTTGAAATCTAATTAGCGGCGCACGGTTGTTCCGGGCCGTCTCCATCGCCGGCATGGCCGGAACCCTAGGGCCCCCCTCGGTCCTCCCCAGGAATCCATCTCCCCTGGTCCTCTCTCTGCGCCCTCTCTAAAGGATATCGTCCCTAATCCCTCCTTCCCTCCTTTGCGTGAAGGTCCTCTGCTCCTGGCTTCCGGTCCTGACGCCGTTTTCTTAGTGAAAACTAAGGCTGTGGGTGCCGTTAGGAGCATCTCGCCAGTGCCGGCTGCTCCCACCTGCTCTCAATCTGAAGTCTCTGGAGTCCGTGGTTGCAGCTCGCCTCGCCCGGGCTCTAGGGTTGTTCGCGACTCTGCTAATGCCCCTTCTTCTTGTGCGTCCCCTAACTGTGTTCACCAATCGGCCAAATCCTGGGCTCGAGTTGCTCAAGACAAAGGTAACTTTTCCTTTGCTTCCCTCAAATATTTTCCTCCACCGTCTGCGGTTGGTCTCGACACCCCTCTTTCTCCTCCGGCCGAGGTCCTGCAACAGAGTGCCGAATTTTGGGGCTCCACACTGGTGGGCTTTTTCCTTGGAAAGCCCCTCCATTTCTTCGCGGTCGACTCCATTGCTCGAAAAATCTGGGCAATATTCGGGCTTCGTCATGTTGCTGCGAATGATAAAGGTTTTTTCTTCTTTAGTTTTGATTATGTTACCCAGATGATGGCATGCTTGGCTAAAGGACCCTGGGTTTTCAGGAGAAATTTCCTTTTTCTTAAGGGATGGGCACCGGGTATGGTATGGGATCAAGAATCCCTCATGTCCTTCCCCATGTGGATTTCTTTGGTCAATGTCCCAATTGAATTTTGGACCCCTTTGGGGCTAAGCTGGATAGCTAGCAGGATTGGTAAACTAATCCAATGCGACCCTAGGACTGCTAGGATGGACAATGTGCATGTTGCCAGGATCTGTATTGAGGTTGGCAGGGACGATCCTCTTCCTGACAAAATCCGGCTCTTATCTGGTTCTGCTGATTCTGCCAAGGTGGTGGAGGTTATGATAGTCTACCACTCGAAGCCATTTCAACGTAGTTCTACTCAACAAAGTAGAACAGGTGATAGTGGGGTTGGGAGCTCAATTCCATCCATGGACTCCTGCTCTGTTCATGCGATGGCTGAGGTTAAACAGGTGACCCCTGCTTTTGTTGAGCCACTGATATCTGAAACTGGGGATCATGTTGGCTTAGAGGGATGTTCATCTGAGCAAGCTCTGTTGGCCGTGGCTCAACAGGATCCCAGCTCCACCCGTATCAATTTCAGTGGACTGGATCTTGTGCCTCTGCCCCATGTGGATGACGTTGTAACTGTGCCGGTAGAGGCTAAAGTGGGCCTTAATGGTGTTCAATTTGGTGATGCGGGTGCTGTCAAGCCATCATATCCCTGGTCCTCTGTTGAACATCTTCCCAGTGATCCTCATGAAGCCAATAGCCATGTGTTTACTGTGGAATTGAAATCAGCTGACGTTGTTGTATCTGAGAGTGTGCTTCCTCTTGAATCAGTTGGTTCTCCGAAGCAGCAGATGGCTGTTCCTGCCCCCAGGCCTTGTCTGGATCCTGCTGTGCCTGAACCTAGGATCGTTTGTAGTGAGACTGCGAAGTCTCGTGAGTCTGAGGAGATTATCGGTCTGATTGAGAGTGACCCCGACGATTCTAATTCTCAGTCTTCCGAGGAATTGACTGATGAGATTATCGACAAGGATCCTATGCACTATGCCCTCTGATGCTTACTTAGAGAGAATGCTTCTCAGCTGCACATTAAGTCCATCACCATGGATCAACGTGGTATTTTGTTTGATTTCATTGATTCATGTTGGTCTGATGTGTCTGAGGTTACAAAAAATTTATTCAGATCCTCCTTTCCATTGGAGGAGGATTTCCTGAATTGTCCTTCGAGTGCTTATTTTGAAGTCCTCCACTTGTTTGTGACTGCCAAGTCCTCAAAGCCTCACATTAACTCCTTATCTCTGGATCGGAGGTCAATTATATTAGACTCTCTAAAAGTCTTGTTGAAATGGAACACGATTTTTTCATCAGATCATTTTAGTGATTTGGATGGTCTAGTGGAGGGCCTCCATAAGTTTTGTTAATTCATCCATTCGCATATGCTGGAAGCTGAATGGTTTTGTTTCGGTTAGAGTTCATCCTTCTCTGTGGGCTAGATCCACTGTGGTGTTTTGTGAAGAATGGCAGGATGATCCATGATGCTATTTGAAGCATCATGGATTGCGTGTGATTGAGGCTGGAGTGGCATTTTGAAGCCGGAGTGCCTTTAGAGGCCGGAATTGTATTTTGAAGCCGGAGTGCCATTTGAGGCCGGAGTGGCATTCTAATGCCGGAGTGCCTTTTGCACACTAAAAGGATTGTGTGTGTTGAGGCCGGAGTGGTTTTTTGAAGCCGGAGTGCCTTTTGCACACTAAAAGGCGGAATGGATTGCGTGTGTTCGAGGCCGGAGTGGCTTTTTGAAGCCGGAATGCCTTTTGAGGCCGGAGTGGCATTTTTTAGCCAGTGTGCCTTTTGAGGCCGGAGTGGCTTTTGGAAGCCGGAGTGCTTTTGGATGTGGCATTTTGAAGCCGGAGTCCCTTTTGTTCTCTTAAAGCCGGAGTGATGTGGGATGCACATTTTTTGATCGAAATGGTGTTATTCCGAAGTGGCTTGATGATGCTGATGTGATGATGATCTGTAGTGGTATGGTGATTCTTCATTCACTTTGGCCGACTGGATTTTTTATTATATTGATTGAATATTAATGTAATCTTATTTCTTTTTAATGACTGTTGTCATTGGTTTAGGAGTCTCCCCTGTTTCTATGTCTCTTTCCCCAAGTCGGTAAAACACTTGGTTAAGAACATAGTTTTGTACATTTTCTTTAAACTTTAATACATTTAATTTCTTATAAAAAAAAAAGTTCCAAAAATGGGAACAAAGCATCAGAAGAAAAAGACAGCAGGCTAAACCGGCCTCAACACCAAACCAAACACAAGCCACTACGAATCATCACCACTTCAAATCAAACAAAGCCGCATCACACACCACACCGGCTTTTAGAGTACAAAGGCACTCCGGCTTCATCATTCCCAACACACAAGCCACTCCAGCCTTTTAGTGTATAAAAAGCACTCCGGATTCCTCTTATTCAAGGCCACTCCGGCCTTTTAACGAAACAGGCACTCCAAATGCTAAGCCACTTCGGCCTCATCTCACGCATGGCCACTCCGGACAATGAGAGTACAAAAAGCACTCCGGCATCATCACTCAAGGCCACTCTAGCCGTTTAGCCAAAACCAAATTCACAAAATGGAAATCAACGAAAGAAAACAAAGATCCTTCGGGATATCCTCTTTTTTTTTATTTTTATTTTTTTATGAGCTCCAACGGACCATAAGCGAACGGGCAGGACGCCCGTCGACTGACAAGGATGCCTTCAGCTTGTCCCGAACGACATTTGTTATTTGAACGCAAATCTGTGGTATAAGCTGAGGGGAGGATTTTTGGAAGATCCGATGATTTCTTTTTCTCCAAATAAAATAAACAGTGGCTGCCAGAGAAAGACGCTTGGATAGAGTACTAAGATTCTTTCCTTTCCATTGATGAGCAGCCCACATGATGTTATGGAACCATTCGGGGTAAAGCCATTGGATGCCAGCTTTTCTTTGAATATTGGTCCATACGGATTTGGAGAAGAGACTGGAGAAGAAAAGGTGTTCATGGTTTTCATCATCTTTCGTCGTCTTTGTGGTCTGTGGAATGGTGTCCTTCTGGTAAGCGCCCATGTCGATGAAAGTTCGAAGGTCTTCTACACCATATCCGAATACAAAGAAATGTCGTTCTTGTCGTCCATCATCTCCAGATAGTGATTCTTCCCCCCAAAGTTCTCGAATCGGTTCATTGCAGATGGATTCGTCTGCAAAAATTTGTTCAACAGCGATGGATTCTATGGATTCACATCTTCCAGAGCGTGAATTTCTGAGTTTGCAAGCTGCCAGAAAGGTGTCTTTTAAGGAAAAATCTGGAGATCGATTTCCTCGTGTATATGCTGGTATCTCTGTTTCCCCTGCTACCCTAGTTTTTCAATCCGATTACTGCAAAGAAGAGGAGGGATCGCACCATTCTATACAACATGCAATGCCCTGTTCAACGATTATGTCCTCTATTCCTATTAAAATTCCAAAACTAGACTCAGAGTTGAATGATGTTAAGTCGGATGAAGGGGTATTGGCATCCTCTAATATCTGCTATGAGGGTTTGGATTCTGACGCTATTGGTTGCCACCTGGGTTCGGATGGTTTCATCCCAGCCAAATTGCTTAATGTTCAATTTGGTAATTTGAGCGCAAAGGAGTCGGTGGCTGACTTGCTGTCAGGAGCTAGCCTCTGTGTTCCCAGGCAAGGAAGTCAAATGGATGCTAATGCTCAGCATGAGGTGCACGGTGAATGTGCGGTGGCTCAGATGGTCTCTACAGAGGAATGCCATCCAAGGGTAAGTCATATAGGGTTGACCCAACAATTTCCTCAAAGGAGTGTGGTTGCTGTTCCCAATTCTGATGCTCGATCGGGATTATCCATGGAGAATGTTGACGGTCCTAAGGGCATTACATGGTCCTCGGTGGTGACAAAGAATACTCTTGGAGGTAAGTCTCAACTAAAATATTACCCTCCAAATTCTTCTCTTGTCGAGAATACAATATTGTCTCCCCCTGATGATGTTAGACAACAAGTTGAGGAGATATGGGGAACCACTTTAGTTGGATATTGTGTTGGCAACCCCATTCATTTCAATGCCGTTAACAATATCACTAGGAAAATTTGGGCTCGATTTGAACTACAACATGTGGCCGGGAATGATTTGGGGTTTTTCTTTTTTCGATTCTCATCTACCCAAATGATGGAGAAATGCCTTAATAGTGGCCCTTGGTCTATTGCTGGTCATCCTTTATTTCTAAAGAAATGAAAACCGAGGATGATGTTGTCCAAAGAAGAGCATAAATCATTCCCCAACTGGGTGACGATGACTGGAGTCCCTGTTGAATTGTGGACTCCACTTGGACTGACCTGGATTGCCAGTGCAGTAGGAAAGCCAATCCGGTTAGATCCAGTCACTGAGAGGCTTGAAAGAATAGGGTTTGCTAGGGTCTGTGTTGAAGTGGGGGTTAATGCTCATTTACCAGACTCTGTGAAAGTCTGTTCGGGATGCCATGATGAGCACTCGGACAATCCATACGTTGAAATTAAGTTAGCTTACCAATGGAGACAGCTAAAGCAAACCAAGTCTCGTGATGTTGGGGCAAAGGCTTCATCTCCCAAACGAAAGTGGGTCCCCAAGGAGGTGGGCAATAGCCATCACCAGGTTCAGTCTGGCCCAGTGTTGAACACTTTGATGACTCGCCAGGATGTGGCTCCTTTTTCTTCTGTCGAGTCGGGCCAAAAGGTATTGGATTCCTCCAATCCCTTTAGTGTCCTTCAGGGGTTAGCTAAGGCTGAATCACTTCATGATGGCACATACCCTCCAGATTCTCTGGCGGTGGTTCCCATTTCTACTCCACTGAATTTGATCGATACTGGATTAGAATCTTCCATGAAGTCTATTGAGGTGAATAACGGCCTGCAATCGCAATGCGGACTTCAAGAGGATCGGTCGATTCATAGTTGCCATCCAGACTCCACTTCTCCACTTCCAACATCTGATCCAGGTGGTCTTATGGATGTGGAGTCATCTTAAGAATCTTGTGATACTGACTTAGCTGGTCCTCTAGGGTTGCTAGCAAATAAGCAAAGCCCGGCGTCCATGAGTCCTCCCCCAGGCAGTGTCAATAAGCGAGGGAGAAAAGCGTCAAGGAAGAAAAAATCCCCAGGGTCTAAGAGGTCTCCCCCGATCTCACCTTCATCTCATGATTAATATAGCCTGTTGGAATGTGAGGGGGCTAAATGGGTTGGTTAAAGCCCATGAAGTCTGTAACCTCATCAGCTTCTACGGCTGTCATATTGTGGGATTGGTTGAAACCAAAGTAGCTGAGAAGAACTCTGCATCTATCTCAGCTAGAATTAGATCTCATTGGCATTGGCACATGAACTACTCTGAAGCCTCTCTTGGGCGTATTTGGGTTGGTTGGGACCCTATCAAGGTAGGGGTGAAAATTATTTCTTCAGAAGAACAGGTTATTCACACTGAAGTCCTGGCTCTGGAGGAAAATTTTCGTTGTATTATATCGTTTATTTACGGTGCGAACTCAGAAAGCCTTCGTAGGCATCTTTGGGAGAGCCTTAGACAGGTGGCTTCCTTCCCTGGTGATCTTCCCTCGGCTGCGCTTAGAGATTTCAATGCTATTCGGTCCCTGTCCGAGGCCCTTGGCGGTATTTGGCACAAAAAAAGTTCATTAAAACTTGACAAATGCCTCTGAGATTGTGATCTTAAGGATGTGTGCTACGATGGTATGCATTATACATGGAATAATGGGCGGGACCCTCCAAATCGGATTTTCAAGAAGCTAGATAGAGTTGTGGCAAATGTGCATTGGATGGATCACTTCAGAAGGGCCGAAGTAACTTTCCCACCACCAGACTGTCTGATCATTTTTCGTGCATTCTTTTCCCGTCAGATGAACGAAATCGAAATCATGGGATGTTCCAATTTAACAATTTTCTCACCACATCCCCAAGATTTCACCAAGTGGTAAAAGATGCCTGGGTTGATGTTGTGAGAGGTACCCATATGTTTCGTCTGGTGTCAAAACTCAAAAGCATGAAGTATGCACTGAAAACTCTAAATTTTCAGGAAGGTGATGTCCATGACGAAGTCTTGCGGACCAGGAAAAAATTTGAGGAAATTGAAGGTCAACTCCCTTCACCACTTGGTTGTTCCCATGTGGAATCTTCTTGTATGACGGCTTATCACAATGCCATGGCAAAAGAAGCTGAATTCTTTCAACAAAAAGCTAAGACCAGATGGCTTAAAGAGGGAGACCGGTGCACAAAATTCTTTTTCAAGACCATAAATAGTAACAATAACCGGAAAATAATTATCTCCCTACTTGATGAGACTGGAAACCCGACTGTTGGGACTGAGGCTATCCATAAATTGGTTGTGGATCATTTCAGGAAGGCACTTGGGTCCGAACGTATGGGTGGCCCGATTGATGTATCATAGATTCAGCCTTACATCCATCACACTGTTCCGGACTGTCTAACTGGCACACTCATTGGTCCAGTTACTAAGGAGGAGATTCGAAAAGCGATATTCACGATTGTTGATGACAGAGTCCCTGGGCCGGATGGTTTCTCTTCAAAATTCTTTAAGGCTTCATGGGCGGTTGTAGGTCAATCTGTTTGCGAAACCATCTGTGATTTTTTCAATCACAGAAAACTTCTTAAACAATTGAATACAACTATTATCAGTCTTATCCCGAAGGTGCCGTCTCCGAGAACCGTTTCTGACTACCGACCAATATCATGCTGTAATGTCATCTACAAAGCCATCTCAAAGATCATTGAAAACCGATTAAAGATGACATTACCCTCTCTTATTGGAAAGTGCCAAACGGCCTTCGTTGCTGGTCGTCAAATTAGTGATAATATTCTTCTGGCTCAGGAACTTCTACATAAGTATCACCTTGGCCATGATCCTCCCAGGTGTACTTTGAAAATCGATCTGATGAAAGCATATGACTCCGTTCACTGGGACTTCATTATCACGATGCTGACTCTTATGAAGTTTCCTTCTCAAATGGTTGAATGGATTAGGCAATGCATTACCACTCCTTCGTATACTATGAACATCAATGGAGAAGCAATCGGGTTTTTCAAGGGTGGCAAAGGGCTGCGCCAAGGTGATCCTATCTCTCCATGTTTATTTGTTCTTGTTATGGAGGTGCTAAATGGTATCATTGAAGTGAAGGCTTGGAGGAACGATCAATCTAAATTTCATTGGAATTGCAAAGAGACTCAAACAATCATGCTTGCCTTTGCAGATGACCTTCTTCTTTTTCCTCATACCGATATTACCACAATTCGGATTCTTAAGGAATGTCGTGAGGAGTTCCAATTGTATTCGGGACTCTATGCAAATAGGAACAAAAGCGAGGTATTTATCTGTGCAAAAGACAATTCTACCCACTAAGACATAGTTAGTCTTTTGGGTTTTAGAATGGGCAATCTTCCAATTTGCTATTTGGGGGTTCCATTGATTACCACTAGGCTCTCTTCCAAGGATTGTACTTCTCTCATTGATCCCATTACCCATCGTATTTGGGGGCCGTTTGCAACTTGTCGCATCCATTCCATCCTCCATTTATCTTTTCTGGGCCTCAATTTTCATCTTACCCAAATCCATTCTCAAATCAATTGATTGTATCATTTGTCGGTTCCTCTAGTCTGGATCTTCTGAAGAAAAGTTTACTAAAAAGGTAGCATGGGATGAAGTGTGCTACCCCAAGAGTGAGGGTGGGTTGGGCCTAAGAAACCTGCAGGATCTGAACAAAGCTCTCATGTGTAAGCTCCAGTGGAGGATCATCTCTAAGGATCCTGAGTCGGTCTGGTCCTCTTGGATTCATAAAAACAGGATAAGAGACCGCTGTATTTGGACTCTTAAAGTTCTGGAGTCAACCCCATGGAGTTGGAGGAAGATTATGAAGCTTCGCCCATTCATGCGCTTTCATTGCATCCATACCTTTGGTGACGGGTCTGATACCTTTCTGTGGCATGACAATTGGCACCCGATAGGGCCACTGAGTATGGTAAGTTCTGATCGTTCTCGTTTGGTTTCGGGGCTGCCATGGGATGCCAAAGTTCATACAATTATCATAAACAACCAATGGGTATGGCCTAATCCATATGATCACGAAATCTCTCGTCTCGTGGAGAAAATGCCCACTTATTTTCCAAACACCAATAGATCCGACTCAGTGAGATGGGATGACAATGCTAATGGTAAATTTTCATCTAAATCTACTTGCTTTCTTATCCATCCTCACAAGCCAACTTTGAGATGGACTAATCTAGTTTCGGGTCGCTTCCATATTCCTGCTCATGCCTTCACCCTCTGGTTGGCCATTAAAGGTAGGCTAAGTACCACTGATCGCATCCATAGGGTTCCCAATCTCTCTTCTAAATGCATCCTTTGTGACTCAGCTGATGAAAATCACGAACATCTTTTCTTTTCATGTTCATTCTCTAAAGATCTTTGGGCCCGGATACAACGGAAAGCAAGCATTCAGTGGCCCTACCCTGATTGGAAACAAGACATTGATTGGGCGGCCCAAAAATGGAAAGGGAAGAATTTTATGGCTCGGTTTAAAAGGATTACTCTTACACCCACAGTTTACTTCATCTGGAAGGAACGTAACAAGCGAATTTTTCAAAAATCCGCCCCACAAGATATTCCCCAGATTTTTTTGACGATTATCAATGCAGCTCGAGACAAGTTGAAGACAACCTTAGAAAATGACAAAAGCACCCTGAGAATGTATTTTATGCGTTGGAATCTCTAAAAAAAGAGAGAGAGAAAAAATTCCTGTTTTCAGGATTGTCTGTTCCCAATTTGCTAGTTTCTCGTGTTCCAATCCCTTAGATTTGGTATGTGCGTGCTGGGCTGAATCCTGGCTGAGTTTGTCTCGTTGCCCGTGGTTCGCATCGTGTAGTTGAGAAGCCGGAGTGGCATTGTGAAGCCGGAGTGCCTTTTGCACACTTAATGGACGGAGTGGATTACGTGAGTTGAGGCCGGAATGGTTTTCTTTGAAGCCGGAGTGCCTCTGCACTCTAAAAGGCGGAGTGGATTGCGTGTGTTCGAGGCCGGAGTGGCATTTTGAAGCCGGAGGCCGAAGTGGCATTTTGAAGCTGGAGTGCTTTTTGCGCACTAAAAGGCCAGAGTGGATTGCGTGCGCTGAGGCCGGAGTGGCATTTTAATGCCGGAATGACTTTTAAGGCCGGAGTGGATTTTTGAAGCTGAAGTACCTTTTGAGTTCAGAGTGGCACTTTGAAGATAGAGTGCCTTTTGTACTTTTTCTTTAAATCTTTAATGCATTTAATTACAAAAAAAATACATGAAAAAAAATACAAGAAAAAAAAAACGTAGCTTTCGGGATTGGCTATTTATTTCCCCTTGTTCAAATCCTTTATGATCTCGACTTCAAGTTGTATTGTTCTAATCTTAAGACCTTATTGTTTTTCATGGTTTTCTCTCCAACAAAAAAAGGGAAAAAAATCTTCTTTTTCTTTTTTGTAGGACACGATTCTATGGGAGTGGACCAATCCAGCCGATCGCTAATGATACTACCTTGAACAGGCGTTCCCATGGGTTCTAAGAGACGACAAATGAAGACATTGTGTATTTATGAAGCTGATTGATGCATCATTGAAGCTTGACTATCCAATATACACATTGATGGATGATGAACACGTGATTTGCTAAATGTCTCCAGTTCCCTTTTCTTCGTGGATGCGGATTTCTGGTTGACATGACGAGTTCCTTCAGCCAAAGAGATCTGCGACGGATTAGTTTTTCGTAACCTAGATGTGAATTGTTATTCTATTTTTTTGTACGTTTTCATGAATTGGTCTATGGTAGTGCTCGGGGTATGCCCTAGTATGTTGTTCCACCTCTAAGTTGGCAAAACGCTTGGAGGTAGAATAACGTTCTGTAAATTTTATTTAATTTAATCTCATCTTGCTTACCAAAAAAAAGATTTTCATCATTCGAGCCACAAAGAATGCAAGTATTGGATAGGTTTGGAACAAAGCATTAGACATGCTAAGCTAATCCACATCAGCTAGACCAACTCGATCTCGATTCCACATCGCTTCAAACTAGGAGAATGAGAGAGAGGTAACGAGAAAAGTGAGAGCTGGCACCAACGGGTCCAGCAGTGAGCCACATCAGCCAAACCAGGTAGCCACTTCTTAAGCAAGCACCAGGACACCTCAAAAGGAGCCAACAACCTATCAGCAACTGCTCCCTAAACTCAGAGTAAAATCAAAATAGAACAGGGTCAGAAGAGAGACCTGTAGCACCGGCACCACCAGGATTTAACCACATGGCACAACATCAAATGTAGCCAGCACCCTTTGATAATTCCAACCAAGCAATCTTCAGCCACAACCAAGAAAGCATTAGGACATGCAGTGACAACAACAGTTGTGCAGAACATGCACAAACAGGGAGCCTGCAACCTCCCAGCTGTGCCTCCAGTACCATCAGGATCACAGCCCAACATCCCAGTGGGAAAAGCTACAGTCCATCGACAACTAGCCTCCAAAAACAAGAGGCAGCAATCCAGAACAACATATACCACCACCAGCAACAACAGCAGCAGTTGCAAAATGAGCACTTCCAACAAATTCAACAAAGGAAGAGTGAGATGCTATATAGCCAAGTATTCCATCAACATGAATACTTTGAAGAGAGGGAAAAGTAAACAAACAAGATCCCATAGACCATCCAAAAGGAATTATGTCTCACAATTTAGAAGGCAAGAATACCAGCCGAGAGTCCATTAAAATGGACTAGCCCCAGCCAAACGCATCCCACCAGCATAAGGATTAGGAGCCAGAAGCTTCCTTGGATTTTTTTCGATTTCTTTTTTCGGGACTTTGATGGCTTCCAAGATTCAAATTGTATCGCCAACACCCCTTTGACACTTAAGAATTTCCCTTTGGAGAGGTCAAGGCCTCGACCCAAACAAATTTCCACAGAGGAGTCTCTAGGGCTAAGACTGATCGCATCCTCATTAATGGAAGCATCCAAAGAGTACTTATTTTTTATTCGAGAGAAAGAACAAGGAGTTTGATCGAGATTGTCATCCATTGGGGAATGTGTGGGCTGTTCAACAAGAGGGCTATTGGAAGCAGGAACCCCATCCAAAACTGATGGCAAGGACAGTGGGTTACCATTCAAACCTCCCACATCATCATCTGGAGCAATTGACTCCCTTCCATTCAAAGCCATCAAATGACCGGAATCATCCAAAGGTGTCAACGTATTGACAGAGGTTTGGTAGTAATGGACAGAGCCAGTTGTACAGGAATCATCAGGGGCCTGAGGGATTCATCCAAGAGCAACTAACTGATCTTCATCAGAGATTGCCTGGGGGTGGACACATTTGCTAGGTATATCAGATGGATTAAGGCCCTTAAGGACAATATCTGCGAAAGAGAGAAGAGGCACTGAGGCATTGGCAACTTGATGATTGGATCCCCGATCAGAGACCATAACTTCAGCCAGAGGAGGCTGGGCAGAGACCATAGCTTTAGGTAGAGGAGGCAGGAACGACTGCCCAGGCGCACCCTCATCATGGATCGCAGGTTCCATCAGCTCAACACAAGGAGAAGCTTGGAAATCCAGTGCTGCCCCAATTGATGGGAAAACCACCGATAACGCACAATTGACATCATCATACATCACTGGCTCATTCACCAGGCTCATGGAAGAAGCCTCAGAAGAAGATAATTCAGCAATTGAAGGTTGGTGAGATCCCGCAGGAATCAGGGGTCCTTCTGCCACTAGACGGGTAGCAGATGGAGTGACAGAGAAATTGGGTTCATGAGCAATATTCGAGGGATGGACCCTGTGATCTTTTTCTGCATGGACAGAAATCGGAGAGTTCATCTTTTAGTAAGTAAGAAATCGAAGAGTTGGAGCATGACTTACCAGGGAGCTTGTTACTAATCTTGGAATGGCAATTAGATATAACATGGCCTAGCAAATGGCAATGCCCACAACGAGAGGGCTTCCAACTATACTCCACGTTCACCAACGTTGGAGTCTCAAAGTCAGGGTGGGTTTTAATAGCGATGCAATTGGGAAATGGCCCATCCACACCAACTTCGACACAGATCTTGGCAAAGGAGACGTTTTCCATACGAGCAGTCCTGGAATCGAGCTGCAGAGGAATCCCAACGGCACTTGCAACCCAGCTGAGGCCGCCTGAGTCCAGAACTCAATCGGCATGTTAGAAAGCTTGATCCAAATGGGGAACCGATTGAGTTCCTCCTTAGACAAAGGCATGCCTGGATACCATCTTTTTAGGAAAATAGCTTTCCCAGCAAATAGCCAATGTCCTTCCCGAAGGCATTTCTCCATCAACTCCAACGAAGAGAATCGGATGAAGAAGAATCTGGCTTCATTACCAGCGGTATGCTTGAGACCAAAACAGGCCCATATTTTCCTGGCTATGGCTTAACAGCCAGGAAATGTGGAGGTGAATCGAGAAAGTGCCCAACCATGGTAAAACCACAAAAAAGGTTACCTTGATGAATTACATCTGTCGGGGGGGAGATAGAAGTAGAGCCATCATCACACACCTGGGGCGTAGAATGTCAACTCTGTGCACAGACCATCACGCTCCTTTTGGACGATACTAGCCCAGGAAGGAGGGTCTCCAGCTCCACAATTAGAATTTTTTTGAAGGGCTTTTGATTTCAAAAGCGCCAAGAATGTTGCATCAGGGGTGGGAGAAAGAGAATCCTCAACCCTCTTCAGCAGCGGAAATGGGACAGAGGGATTATCTAGGGTTTTAGAGTTGATGACAGTCGACGAAGGAGCAGAGGAGCGATCAGTAGAGGTGGAGTCCTAGGGAGGATCGGGGGGGCCCCCAGGAGGCCCGCCATGATCGACAACGACCAGGGAAGTCAAAACCCAAGGCCTCGTTCGAATTTGAATTTTAGAGAGAGGAGAGAGCTTCTCTCTCTAGCTTTTTTTTTGGTAAGCAAGTAAATTTTGATTAATGGGAGAAAGAATTTACATAATCAATGCTTTGTCTCCAAGTATTTTGACTGGGAGATAAAACATAAGACGCTAGGTCATTCCCCGAGCAACTTGGTACAGCAGATGACACCAAAAGGATAACACAAAAAAAGGTCCACCATGGGAACAACGCTCCACAAAATCGACCAAACTTGAGATCTGTCCAATGCAGAACAATAAGTCTTCTAAACAGGGTATATCGGTGCTCCTCCATATCAGCAAACAAGCCACACACCACATTCAGAGAGCAGTGCATGAACAGCTGGGAACATCACTAGATCAGCAGCTTACTGGCAGCTCATCCGGGAGCTTCTCTCTCTAGCAGTCTGGAGCTAACTTATGTAGATTTTCTCATGCTGGACCAATGGGTATTGGGTGCCATTGGTGTATAGCAAGTTCTTTGATTTCGTCTACAGTAATATTTGCCAAATGTGAAGTTTGTGCTGGTTTTCTTGTGATGATTTTAGTTACCTCAGGAAGCCAATGCACCCTCTGAAGGGTCGATTTGCAAATTCCGGTAGTAAATCTGCTGGGAATAAAGATGAGTCTCCTAGTCTGGCTATTGATCCCCATTCCTCCTCTGATGGGGATTTTAGAGAGCCAGTTGGGGGAGCTTTATTGACCAAAACCTTGTTACCCTCCTCTCTTTCTCCTGCTGTTGGTGTTGGAATGGAGGGTAGTGACGATCAAGTGCCTCAAGCAAGCCAGGCCCTCCCTGGATGTGATGCAGGAGTTGTGGTTGATTTCTTAACCGGATCAACTGATGCTGGTTTTATTGCCTCTGGTCATGAAACTTCTGATGATAGGGAGGTCTGAGAGGCTGACGTGGATAATCAACCCCCCAGGTTGTTGCCTGCTGATGTTGATCCTCTCGTTCTGTGTAAGTGGGATTCTTTTGAGGAGACCAGCATTGCTGACCAATCTAGTGAGGAGAGTTCCTCTGACTGCTCAAAGTCGAGTGGGACTGCCCCGCTTAAGGGTGCTCTGGCTGTTGGCTCTCTTCCTGGGCCCCTTGCTGTTTCGCCTGATCCTCATGCTTCGAGTCCAAGTGCGGTGGTAGATCCTAATCTTACCCTCGAACCTATCTCACGAATTGTTCAGAAATGCTCCCTGGATGGCATTGATCATGATGGGTTAGAATCTGATAGGCCTGCGAATTCTATGGTTGATGGCTGTGTGGGTCGGGCACTGGTTGATCCCAGGTGTGGGGAGCCCCAGACAACTCGTCGCACCTATAGGGAGATGCTTGCCATGCATGATGATTCCTGTAAGAGGGAAAGGGCCAGAAGACGTAGAAAAGCTGCTTCCCGTAAGCCAAAAGTCCCCAAGCATGGGCCGTGTTGAGGCCTGGTTTTTCTTGAAGGGACTGCCTTTGGGTCCAATTGTGCCTTGTGGCATCTTGGAGGCCGGAGTGATTATTGTTCGCCAAGTGGCCAGAGTGGCCTTGAGTGATGAATCCGGAGTGCTTTTTGTCTCTCATTGGCCGGAGTGGCCATGCGTGAGATGTGGCCGGAGTGGCTAAGAATCCGGAGTGCCTGTTTCGTTAAAAGGCCGGAGTGGTCTTGAGTAAGATGGATCCAGAGTGCTTTTTGTTCACTAAAAGGCCGGACTGGCTTGCGTGTGTTGAGGCCAGAGTGGCATCGAGAATGTTGAAGCCGGAGTTCCTTTGAACTCTAAAAGCCGGAGTGGTGTGCGATGCAGATTTGTTTGATTCGAAGTGGTGATGATCCGAAGTGGCTTGATGTTGCTGATGTGGCGATGTTCTGAAGTGATACGCCCTTGTAGAGAGAGAAGCTCTGCTTTCTCTCTTCCCCAAATTTGAATCCCTTGCCCTTGCCCTATTCCCGCCTCCTCCTGCTTCTCGCCGGCGCCCATGGCGCCGGTCAATCGCTCCCTCTCCTGCTCCCCTCCCAAATATTCC
>JAODPA010138402.1:0-16105 GCA_025585075.1 Nepenthes mirabilis
TAATCAAATCAAATAATCTCAATACTTAAATAAATCATCTCCATTTCCGTCATTTTTCATTTTGACACTAGTCTTTTTCTTTTTTATTTTTCTTTATTTTGGGAAGCTTATTTCGTTTTGATCAGTCAATAATGTCACAATAGACTATAATCTCCAGCTCAGAAACTCAATATATATATATAAATCTCATTATAATATTGGGCAAATAAATTTCATCTAAATTTGGAGTGGTGTTTATGGCAATAATTTATTCTTTGTGTACCAAATTTTGAGAAAAAACTGTTAAAACTACAGAATTACTGTATTCCGTGAATGGACATGTCAACATACTACAATGTCGGTCTATCCACGTAGCATGTGGTAATACCACATAATTGTACCATATATATGAGAGTTCCTTGGCACCTGACGCCACTAGGAATACTTCTCTGACAAGCAATCTACGTCCCACTAAGCTCAATTAATAAGCTCAGCCTCTGTGCCACCACCAAGTACAAATGTATTGCAATTGAATTTTGAAAATCTGGTACATCTTTGTCCTCCTACTCAACTCACCTGTATACTAGCATATAAGTATTGGAAATGTGCTTACAGAAATAACGCCTCAATCCTTTTACTTTATGGTTGTGATACATAGAACCCAGGTAGAGATAACAGTAGGATCCGAATCCCCTGTTAGGTTACTATTATCTCAAATAAACCTTGATTCAAATATGTATTACATATAAAGAGTTATTCTCAACCTTATTGTTGTGGATAAAATTTTGGTGTGTTGCCCAAACGATCGAAGGGACTAACATTACTTCTGCAGTCCACAGTCAAGAGAGCCGCAGCCACATCGGTGGAATTGCTGCCGCCGGCAGCAGTGTGGAGGATGAGGACGCTAGGAGGACTGAAAACCCATCATCTTCGTCTGCCGCAAAGCAAAGGCACCGATGCAGCCATAGACAGGTCTCAAAGCCTAACCTCCGCCTCCTACGCCAGGGAATGGGCAATGTCTTCCTGCTGCTCCACAGACACCTCCATCGTGTTGGGGGTAAACGGGGCGTTCGGACAGAATGCACCGAAATCATAGTGACCGAGAGGACAAAACACTCGGATAGAGAGAGAGCACTATGACGGACAGTCAAAAGTAGAGATAGAAAATCGAGAGAAAATACACGAGATTTTAACGTGGAAACTCTTCTGTAACCGAAGGAAAAAATTACGGGAGTAGAGTCAACAGCAAATCCACTATGTGAAATAGGTTACAAACCTCCAAGATGGAGTATCCGCTATACACCCGAGAAGTCAAAAAGAAAAACTCTCCAAAGCAAACCAAGAAAACACTCTTTTCTTTTCACTCTCTATTCTTCTCTCTTTCTATTTCTCACCAGTGGTGTACTCCTCTTTTTCCTTCACAATAGTCCTTTTGTTTTCTCCAAGATTGCTCTCTCAATCTTGCTCTCACTCTCTTACACCCTTCCTTCAACCGGCCAGTAGTCCATATATATAGACACAAGGGGCCTAGGCCCGGCTAGCCACCCTACTGCCAGTAGGATGGCAGCACCACGCCCCTTAGGCCTGCTATGGCAGGCGCACGCCCGGCGTTCCAGGGTTATAGGCCTGACACCTTGAAAGTTGTAGCCGCATGAGTAGGTCAATCAGCCCACCTGCAAAACGCGGCTACAGCAGGCCTACAGAGGAAGTCAATGCCTAAGCTTCAGAGTTCTCGTCCATGTCCTCAGCATCCTCTCGGACATGACGCCTCTGATGAGTCCTCGTCCACTTTTCTGCCACTTCTCGAACAATAGTTTTCGGACGGATTCTTCAACCACTACAAGGACGGATGTTCTCGACCTTCTCCAGAAATCCACATCCATTTGTCTCCACACGTCCGTGGACACATATCACAATAGAGTGACCCCAACAAGCTTCCCTTCACGACCTTGTGGGGAACCTTCGCCGTTGTTGGGCAACCGTCATCTCCTGCCTCCCGGCAGCTTCCCCTAAATTTGGACTCTGGCATCAACCTCTACAAGCCTGAATGACACCTTCCTCCGCTCCACTGAGTTTAGAGTAAACCCACTCCCCTTCAGCCTCTTATCTGCGGACTTGCTATTCTCCCTTGCACTCCACCTTGGCTGGCTTTTGCTACGTCCCGGCCATCCTCTCCTACCACCCGTCGTCCTCTCCTGCCACCTTGACCAATGCTCCCGTTGGTCATCCTTACATTTTCTTTGGCAATGTAGGTCTTCATCAGATATCGCCCTGATGTCCTGCTTCCCTTTGCTATCACTGAGACGCCTTTGGTGAGCTTCCACTGGCCATCGCCAAACGCCGTCCGGAAGCCTTCCTCATCAAGCTTCCCGGTTGAAATCACATTCAACCTCAAATCTGGGGTATGTCGCACGCCCTCCAGCACGAGCGTATTTCTGTTGCTTGTCCTCAAGCAAACATCCCCAATGCCAAAACCCTAGACGAGTCACCGTAATCCATCTTCAACACCCCTCAGCCAACGGGCGTATAGCTCATGAAGTGGGACATCCTCGGTGTCGCATGGTGTAAGGCCCTACTGTCCATCACCCAACTCGTCTCCTGGCATGGCCGGCTCCGTGCTTCCCCTACATGGACCAACAGGAGTCTCCGCAGAAAGCAATGGACTCTGGATCATCAGCATGATCCTTTTTCTCCTGATAATTGCTTCTACCCTCCTCGTCCTTCTTCCTCCACGGACAGTCCTTCTTTATGTGGCCTTTCTTGCCACACAAGAAACAACTACTTCCTTCAAGCTTGCTCCGGCTGCTACTCCTCTTCTTCCTGCCATCCTATCCTCAATTAGATCTCCCTCGTCCCCGACTTCTGATAGCCACAAGAAGACTTTTCCGAGAGCCTGAGGCCTCACTGCTTTCCCTCCGCCTTGACTCGTTCAAAAGCAAGGAAGCTATGACCTCGTACAACTTCACCGTGTCCTTTCCGAACAGCAACGTCGTGACAACATGATCGTACGAGGCCGGCAAGGATGTCAACAACACTAACGCTTTGTCCTCGTCCTTGATCTTCTCATCAAGGGCTGACATCTGCGTTACCAGCCAGTTGAACTCGTCCAAGTGCTTCTCGAAGCACTCACCTTCCAACAACCGCAGGCCATAGAATTGCTTCTTTTTATGCAGTCTGGTTGTTAAGGACTCGGACTTGTACCGGCTCTCAAACTTCTCCTAGACCTTGGTCAGGTTTGATAGTCCGAGGACCTCTTGGAGTGTGTTGTCCACCAAACACAACTTAATGGTAGAGTTGGCAATATCCCTTTTGTCTTGCCACTCATCCTCGGACATTTTTCCGGCTTCTCTTTTTTTCAAAAAGCTTTTACCGTCCCTTCCCGGGTCAAAATATTCATCACCCTTTCCTAGCAGAGGATAAAATTATTTTGTCTATTGAATTGCTCCACACTGAACGTCACATTCTTCGCCGACGACGCTATCCAACCGACGGTTCACGAACCAGTCTCTAATTCCACTTGTTGGGGGCAAACAGGGCGTCCGGACAGAATGCACCGAAAGCGCAGTGACCGAGAGGACAAAACACTCGGACAGAGGAAGAGCGCTCGAACGGACAACCAAAAGTAGAGATAGAAAACCAAGAGAAAACACACAAGATTTTAACATAGAAACTCTTCTGTAACCGAAGAAAAAAACCACGGGAGTATAATCAACAGCAAATTCACTATGTGAAATAGATTATAAACCTTCAATATTAAGTATCCGCTACACACCCGAGAAGTCAAAGAGAAAAACTCTCTAAAGCAAACTAAAAAAAATACTCTTTTCTTTCCACTCTCTATTCTTCTCTCTTTCTTTCTCTCACCGATGGTGCACTCCTCTTTTTCCTTCACAATAGTCATTTTGCTCTCTCCAAGGTTGTTCTCTCAATCTTGCTCTCACTCTCTCACACCCTTTCTCAACTGACCAGCAGTCCATATATATAGACACAAGGGGTCTAGGCCCGATGAGGATGCTAGGAGGGCTGAAAACCCATCATCTTCGTCTGCCGCAAAGCAAAGGCACCGATGCAGCCATAGACAGGTCTCAAAGCCTAACCTCCGCCTCCTACGCCAGGGAATGGGCAGTGTCTTCCTGCTGCTCCACAGACACCTCCATCATGTTGGTGGCAAATGGGGCGTCCGAATAGAATGTACCGAAAGCGCAGTGACCGAGAGGACAAAACACTCGAACAGAGGAAGAGCGCTCGGACGGACAACCAAAAGTATAGATAGAAAATCGAGAGAAAACATACGAAATTTTAACGTGAAAACTCTTTTATAACCGAAGAAAAAAACCACGGGAGTAGAATCAACAGCAAATCCACTATGTGAAATAGGTTACAAACCTCCAAGATGGAGTATCCGCTATACACCCGAAAAGTCAAAGAGAAAAACTCTCCAGAGCAAACCAAAAAAATACTCATTTCTTCTCACTCTCTATTATTCTCTCTTTCTTTCTCTCACCGATGGTGCACTCCTCTTTCTCCTTCACAATAGTCATTTTGCTCTCTCCAAGATTGCTCTCTCAATCTTGCTCTCACTCTCTCACACCCTTCCTCAATCGGCCAACAGTCCATATATATAGACACAAAGGGCCTAGGCCCGGCCAATCACCCTACTGCCAGTAGGGTGGCAGCACCACGCCCCTTAGGCCTGCCATGACAGGCGCACGTTCGGCGTGCCAAGGTTACAAGCCTGACACATTGAAAGTTGTAGCCGCCTTAGTGGGTCAATCAGTCCACCTGTAAAATGCGGCTGCAGCAGGCCTACAAAGAAAGTCAACGCCTAGGCTTCAGAGTCCTCGTCCATATCCTCAATAACCTTTAGGACATAACGCCTCTGAGGAGTCCTAATCCACTATTTCCGCCACTTCTTGGACAATAGTTCCCGGACGGATTCTTCAGCCACTACAAGGACGGATGTTCTCGGCCTTCTCCAGAAATCCGCATCCATTTATCTCTACACGTCTGTGAACACAAATACCACAAGAGAGTAACCCCAACACATCGTTTAGGATCTTCCGCACATTGCTTGCTTCAAAGACACTGAACTTTCAAAAACTTTGTTTTCTCGTCGAATTGAAATAAGGAACGAAAATGCAGCGAATTGTTTCTCTTGCATGCTTTGAATTAAGAGCTTCAGCTCATGGGTTGGGGGGAATCGGAGTGCTCATCTCTTATAGAATTTAAGTGTCTCATTATATATATATATATATGTATATATATATATTTGTCATTTATTTTTAAATTAATGACTATAATTTAAATTTTTAAAAAAATTAAAAAATTGATTATTTTAAAATGATTATTCACACTCATTTTTAAAAAAATAAACTGTTGCGTCCTCGTATTCCGGCCGCTGTACAACGAGAGTCCAAGTTTGCCCTTTGCGCTCTTTAGATGTCCTCAGACGGACAGAATCGTACAATACAAAAAGAATTGTTATGTTTGACGATAATAACGTTTCAGGAAG
The DNA here is from genome assembly GCA_025585075.1 of Nepenthes mirabilis. Lineage (NCBI taxonomy): Eukaryota > Viridiplantae > Streptophyta > Magnoliopsida > Caryophyllales > Nepenthaceae > Nepenthes > Nepenthes mirabilis. The sequence goes on from JAODPA010138402.1 coordinate 5,492, forward strand.
GAAAATGGGACGATGGCACAAGGCACGAAGATTTTACATGAAAAACACTTTTTTGAATGAAAGAGGAAAAAACCACGATGATGGACACTAGGTCCGAGAGATTCCACTATCTTTAGAATAGAATACAACTGGTCACAGTGGCACTTTTTGTTGACACACAAAGTTACAAGGCAAAGGACCTCGTTCTCCCTTTTCTCCTCTAACTCTCTTTCTTTTTCACTTAGTTGCTGCTCACAATATGTATGCAAATGCTAGCTCTTCGAATCCTTTCTCTTGTTGCTTGAATGAGGTATTTATAGAGGGTGATCATGCCGTTGACATGGGGACACGTGGCGTTGGCGTGCACTGAGACGCTTGCCACCAACTCTGCTGATTCGACATGTCAGGTGCCGTTAACCCCATAACGACGGCGCGTGCTCTGAGCGCCGTAATTTCCTACGGAGGTGGCGTGTTATAGAGAACACGTACTCCTTAGTAACAGTGAATCATCTGAGCTGGCGTGCTTGGTCATCTCGGGTCCCCTTTTTCCCTGATCTGATGATTCACAGATGAAAAGATTGTCCTCGTACCTAGAAAGCCTTTTGGGCCTTTGTCGAATCCCCGGGCTTATTGAATTAGGTTCTCGGATGTTTCGCTTGCTAAAGGCCCTTGGGATTTCGGTGTTATATTCTTGGCTTTAGGTCCTCGGGATTTCGTTGGGGACGTCAGCCTCCTTATAGCGTCCTCAGGCCTCTTAGGTCAAATTGGTCTCTTGGACCATTGTTGCCCTTTGGGCTTCTTGGGATGCTAGCCCAGGTCCTCGGACTTCTAGGGCCAACTTAATATCTTGGGTTAAGTTAGGCTTTTTGGGCCTTCTGAGATACGAATGACTGCCTTTGGGCCTTTTGGGCCAAATTGTCATCGTAAGTCTCTTGGTCCGTGGATTTGACTCCTTGGGCCTTCCTTCCTGGGCCTTGGGTGCCAGGACCCATCATAAACGATAAATATATGTAGAATAATACTATCCATCTCTTTAAAAGATAGAGTTTTTCTCAATCCATGAGTGGGGACCCTTCATTCATTGATTTATGGACTTTGCTATGTACTTTTCATTTCCTTAATTAAATTTAAATTACTTTAATTCAATAAATATAGAATAAAATTCCTAAAATATAATTTTTGTGCAAAGATATTGTTCACTTTGATTTAAAACAAAAAAAATTTAAAAAATTCACCTTAAATTAGTTTTTTTTTAATTTTCAAAATTTCAGTATGAATATGGTAAAAATCATTTATTATGATTTTTATTTTCTTATTTCCCCTTTTTAATCTGCTTAATTGGTTAGATCATTGTGCTAGCAATTATTTTGATTTTTTAGTTAGATCTTGATGCATATTGTGAATTTGGATTAATATACGAATTAGAGAGCCGCTTCGACTTGCTTGAATGTTCGAACAATAATGGGTTTAGTTTTCGTAACACTGAATATGAATACCACACACTATCATAGAATAAATCAGAGGTAAGAGGTATATGAGATTCACTTCTCAATATATTTTCTGACACTCAAATCAGTGAGTTTTCTATTCGAATTAGAAAGATGATGAAGTAGTGAATATTGGAATCTAAAGAGGATGTGGATGAGTGTGGATTTGGAAAGCATTGCTCCTTCTTCTGCACTTGAATGACTGACTTTTTTTTCCTCCTTCCTTATTTGGGAGAAGACGTGTTTATAACCTGAGGTCCTGTTTGACCGATCAGCACTTAAAATTTTCATATGTGTCGAGAGCCGTTTCTAATTAATTACAAAGAGGCATTACTTTTGGCACATAACTATCACCCCAATTTAATGAGGAGGTTGCCTAACCAATAATGATAGGACCATTTTGACCAATTTTTAGGTCAGGTCATCAATTGGCAAATTATTATCCTTTAATTTTTTTTTATTTTTTAGTAACTGATAGACCGAATTATACCTTTCAGTTAATATCCCTGGGAGTTATTATTCGACAAACTAAATTTGATTTCATTACTTCTTCATCTAGGCATTGACTTTTTGGGTCTTAATCCAAGCTTGTGCTGGGTTAATTGAATTGGGCTGAGCCATCCTGGGGCCGTACTTATTACTAGCCCCCTATATGGGGAGATTTGAATTTAAACTCCTAACATGTTATTGATGGGATGCTGGCTGGTGCTTCACCAATGCATATCGTTGCCTCAAATATTTTGAATACGAAGAGTCTTGTTTAGCAGAATTTGATTATTTATCCTCAATGACAGTGATTCGATATCTTCTTCAAATTAGTAACCAGCAAGACCTTCATTTCAATTATAAATTGGAAAGTTTTTTTTAGTTTGCATCACGGGATATTCCTTTTCTTCCCCAATAGTATGACAGTTTGAGCCAATATGATATTATTGCTATCATGAGTAATCATTGTTGGAATTGGTGAAAATTCTCTTCCAAATTTTGAAGCCAGGTTTTGAGGAAATAATTGAGATCTATTTTAGTTACCCTTTTTTATAAAATAAGTTATCTTACTTTTTTTCTTTTATGTCCATTTCAAAGTCAAGCCTTGTCGCTGTGATAAGGCTCCCGACTTTATGTTCTCTCTTGAAGTGATCAAGGTGGCTACTGTCGACATGAGCAAACGATTTTTGTTCTTTTCCTTCCTCCACAATGGCTTTAAAGTACCTAAAGATGGATTTTTTCAGTCGTCCTACATCTTTATTCCTTTCACCCTAGTCATACTTTTACTATTTTAAACATATATATTGTGAAAGGAATCAACGAATAAAACTATCAGAATGATATTTTGCTTTTTTTTTTGTATTGCTTTAATATGTTTGTATTCGTTGAGTGGTTGACTTTGAGTTGAGTGTTAGACATGTGCTTAAATATTGCTTTTTTGTTATTTAACTGCTAATAATCTTACAATTCAAATCTTTGACAATTCGAATCTCTTACAATTTGACGTGAAATAATTTAATTTAAACGAACACAATATTTGCACATCCGTAGATCAATTAGGTCAAATCGTCCTATCATAAGTAACCAAGCACCAATGCCACTTATTGTTAGTATGCTACTCTAGAAAGCGCTATGTTAGGCCATCATGACCGGTACAGTGAAATGGATACATCTAATTAGATGTCAAAGCCACTTGTTATCAATCTATTGCACTTGAAAGTGCTGCATCAGGCCATCATAACTAGCATAGTGAAACAGATATGCCGTTGCGCATTCTTATGTTGGCACTTATCTCAACCATTATGAAAACACACCCCTTTAGTACTTCCGGACGATGCCATTTTGGTTTGGAGTCCTAGTGTTTAAATTCTGGCACTCCTTCACTTTTGCACTTCATATTCCATTTCTCTCAATCTCAATTTGCTCTTTACTTCTCCTTATTTCCATGAATCATCAACCAGCTTCCAAGGGCATTGCTGAAATTCCGTCCAATCTCATAGTAAAGGATGTGCTGGATATCTATAATGGGTTTAACATTCCTATCGTCATTCCCTTTTAGGTTCCTTCACCCAAAGAGGGAGCTTGTTCCCTGAGACTTAGCTAAGTTGCTATCTATGAAATCCATTTGAAGGAGGGGCTTCATATTCCTTCTGCAAAGAAGTTGTATGAGCTTTTAAAAACTCTAGAAATTCCTATGGCGCATCCCCAATCCAAAGTCATTAGGTATTTGGTCTCTCTATGCATTTTCCTTGGCCGCTGGAAACTACGTCTACATGTTAGGGTAGTCAATGTCATTTTTCAATTTAATCAGGAGAGCGATTAGATTTCGTTTACTCCCCAGAAGAAACATAAAATAAGCGGGGAGAATTTGAGCTCAATAAAAGGCTGAAAGGACCAATACTTTTTCATTGTGGTTTCTTACTGGACCCTTCCAATCAATAGAAACTGGTAAATCCTGCTTATTCCAGAGATGTCTCAGAAAATGAGAGTTTTATGGCTTAACCCTTGACTAAACTGATTGAGAATAATACAATATCACTCTGGAGGACAAGCAATTTTCTGACTCGTCAAGCACTTGCCGAAGTCGACTGGTAGGTTAGGGTTAAAGGGGAGGCTGTTGTTGATATGCCTCTCCGTAGGCCCAAAAAATCGGGAGAACTTTTTATTTGAATTTTGAAAGGGTGGCCATGAAATGGAAGGCCGTTGTGAACTTTATAGTCAAAATGACGACCTCAATCCCAAGAGATTTCGAAAGGAATGGAGACCCACTTCAACATGAGAAGGCATCAACATGCATGTTATACACAGACAAGTCATCTTCTTAATCAGGGAATGGGGCTAGTATAATCCTAATAATTCTGGATGAGTTAGTGATAAAATATTTGATAACACTCGAATTTCCTATCACTAATAACATAGTAGAGTACGAAAACCTATTGATTGGGCTTTGGCTAGCAAACGAAAACTCAGTCAGAAACTTGATCGCCCACAACAATTTAGAATTAGTTATCAATCAAGTGATTAGAAATTTTGAAATGCCTAATCCATACCTTGCAAAATACCTAACTATTGTAAAGAACTTGATCACTTTATTCAACACAGTAAAAGTTTGTCACATCCCAAAGGAAGAGAATTGATAGGCAAATTAGTTAACAAAAATGGCTGTGTTTGGGAACCCAAACTAATATGCTAAGGAGATGAGGGGAGTCCTCATGGTCCCGAACATAAAGGTCTTAGAAGAGATACTCTAGATCTCAAACGACAATATCTGCATGATTCCATACATAAGGTATCTTGAAAAAGGTTTTTTTACCAAAAAATCAGAAAGAAATCAAATGTGTAAAGAAGACAACGGGATGGTATACCCTCATTGATGAAAAATTGTATTGAGGATTCCCAACATGTAATGTTTGACACCAGCTGAAACTAACTACATGCTAAATGAAGTACACATTAAAATCTACGGGTTATATATAGGGGGTAAAAACCTAGTCATCAAAGTCATGTAGTAGAGCTATTACGAACCTATAAAGAAAAAATGTGATATTGAATTTGTTAAGAGAACAAAAACTATCAGATCAACGACAATGTCACCCATCAATCCCATATCGAACTTCAGACCCTACAGTCACCTTGTCTGTTTATATAATAGGGACTTGATATATTGGGCCCATTTTCCATTGTAGCAAGACAAAAAAAATTTACCATAATCGTAATAGACTATTTCACAAAGTGGGTGAAGGCGTCCCTGTTAGAAAAAATCATGTAGTAGAATGTGACTGAATTCATCCAATAAAATGTCATTTGTAGATTTGGGATACCCGAGGTCATAGTGATCGATAATGAAATCCAATTCACCAAAGAAATTCACCAAATACCACAATAGCTTAGGGATCAAGCTAATCCACATTTCTATTGCTTATCCCCTGATGCAGGGAGCTCCTAGGTAGATGAACTCCTATCTGTATTCTAGTATTATCGAACAACCCTAGAGAACCAACATGAAAAACGTCATTCAACTTGTGTTATGGGTCCGAGGCGGCTATCCCTGTAGAAATTCAATTACCCAGCCTCTTAGTTAGAAACTTCAATCCTCATAATAACTCTCTAATTTTGAGAGAATATCTAAACCTACTTGAAGAAGCTCAGGACACAGCAAGGTTATGAGTAGCAATTTACTAACAACGAGTCACTCGGTACTACAACAAGATGAAAATGGCTGGCCAATTTGAGGTAGAAAACCTAATTTTGAGGAATGTATAGGCTACAGATAATATTACAGATAGGAATAAACTTTTTTCAAATTGGAAAGGGAAGTTTCTGATCTCAACCATTTTCTGAAACGATGTATATAAACTATGTAACCACAAAAAAGGGTCCTAGGGTATCGAATGCCCAACACCTTAAGAGATATTACCAATAAGCTCGCTTCCAAGCCTGAACAAAGTAAAGGTATGTTTTGTACTAACATATGGGATGCTTGTACAATATATTTAACCATATTGATAGTAATAAATTTACACTTTGTTATATCTTTTGTTCATTTATGTGCTTGCATGTAGTTGTATAAATTCAAGCAACCATAATTGACCCTAGGTCGGGTGAAATTCTCACATGTTAAAATAACCTATTAAAAATAAAAAAAAAATGTAAAGATCACGACATCGGCTAACATAACCTAATGACTTAAAAGATGGTATGACACCGATTATCATATAAAGACCCAAGAGGCTTAAAGATAAAAGTCTAACTCTTTTTTGAGAAGTCAAATTAAATATCGAATGTAAAAACCCTGGGGAGCTTTCATAACATGAATGCCATGACATTCTCCCACGAAAATGAGTACCATCAGTCGAATACGGTTAACGGACCAAGGTTTAACAAAGTCTGGCAACAATGGCAACCTTGCCTAGCCAACAAATGAAAAACATGTTGAACAAAGATTTAGCATGAATAAAAATAATATTGAGGACAATGATTGGCATAATCTGGCTAATCTATTAATGTATAAATATCTACAATGTGGAGATCTGAGCTTTAAATATAGAGATTACATTCGCGCTGCCTATTGCCTATACACGAATGCCTTGCTATCCCAAGGCTTGGAACGAAGTGGAGATTAAAGTGACGGGTTCCCGCCAAGCTCCAAGAAATCCCTAACGTCAGAACACCCAAAAATCCAAAAATTTCTTGGATCAAGGTAGTTTAAAGGAAAGCTGAAAGCTACCAAAGACATGATCCATTTGTAGAGAGAAAACTCGTCTTCACATCTATCGTCCGGAGCAAGTCCAACCCCTTTCAGTCGATGGCATCCTTTCAATTTGTCACAAATCTGAACAAAAAAGGTCAATTAAATAATTAAATATATTTTAATTATTAATCTTATAATCTTCAAAACTCGGGAGTGACCACAAAATATATAAAACTCCATAAAATTAAATAATTCACACAGAACATTATCAGATAATATAAATATGACCTGCTCTACAAAATAGTCGTAAGAAAATAACCAAATAAAGACAATACTTATCCACATAAGAAATCGATCCAACAAATTCTTAACATACAAAACCATGGCCTACACTTGACCGACTCCAACATCTCATAACAATTCACGTAAAATTTATTCATACCCGATACATGGTTGATAATATCAAGGTCTAAAATATGACACTCATCAGAGGCGTACAATGTTGCGCCTAGACTCCTTGTGCTATTGCGATGAAGCCGATCCTCTACTTTGAAGAGATAAAATAGAAGAATGAGCCTAATATCTAATAAGTATCATAATAAGCAAATGAGTCTAAAAAATCAAAAAAAAAAGTTAAATAGATAAATTCAAATCACCGATAAAAATTTCAAATTTAAAATCCAAGTGTAGTCTCGTACTTAAATTAAATATTCAAATTGAAGGCAAATATCCAATTTAAAAAACAGTCATCGTCGGAATATATATATATCTATAATAGAGGTAATCCAGACCGATTTTAATTTGTCGATGTCCAATCCAAGTCTAAGTCGAAGGCCCAATCAGCTCGTGATTTGGGGTAAAACCCGATAGTCAAATGATCCAATAGCATATGCCAAAATCGAAGCAATATCGTGATAATTTTTTCAAAGATCCGAATCAAAACATATGGTTAAGTAGTTCGTACGAGACACACCAAGCCCAATTGTAGGCAAAATCAGCGAATCTCAAATCCAAGTCTAAAAATCCAAGTCCAATACAAATTTATGCAAAGATACAAGATTATTCACCAATTTAAGTTTTGATTATTTAAAGACTAATTTGAGAAAGTGTCATACATAATTTCGACAACCATAAGTCAAAATCCATATATTTTGTATAAATAGATAAGGTTGCTCACTATATTTTGCCATCCGCGATTTTGGTTGCAATCTTCGAGCTTGTAAGATATATTAGGACGTTAGAATATATTCTAAGGTCAAGTCAAAATTATCCAAATAGGAAGGATCACTACTCCAAATATTTCCTACCGGCGAAAAGAGATTTTCAATTAACAAAATAATCTCTCTGTCGGGAACTGGCCAAAATTTAATAATCCAAATCTAATTGTAGTGACCATAATCCGACACGTGCACGTGAAAATACACGGCCAATATAAGTTTCGTGTATATTTTTGTTACACATATTGATATAAATATACACGGTGTTTAATAAATTTTTTGAACCTTCAGAAAAATAGTAAATTCCTAAAATCATTAAATCCATATTCAAAACGCCCAAAACAATCCAATGAACTACACATGCATATCTAGAATAAATAAAGTAAGTGTATAAAATACATGTATGTTAGTAAAATAATTTACACAGTATCCAAAATATATCAAAAATTAAATCAGATAAAAAATATGGGTTACAGATACTTGCCTCGACCTTATATCCCGCAGATCAAAAAATAGATGCTCTAGGGTACCGAATCACGCGCCTCTTCCCTCACTGTCGCAAGTTAGCCGTCGAACCTGAGTTCCCTCCCTCACTGTGCAACTTCTGTGCACACCACGACTCACCAACAGTAGTCACCGGTCACCAGTGTGCCACCATCGGCTGCCGTCAACCACCGCTGCTTCACCTACAAACACCGCTGCTCCACCTCTGCCCTGCGCCGAGCTCCCCCTCTCACTCGTGCACTTTCTCTCTATACGTGGTGTTGCCACCTAGCCACCAACGACCACCAACACAACGCCGACTAAGCCGCACGCCGCCATCGCAGACTACGTTGCACGCCACCGTCACCGGTCACTAGTTTTCCCTTCTTCTTCCTTGCGCATAGCAGCAATAGCGTCTTGAAACCCTTTCTCTCTCTCCCCGCATTTGATTTCCTCTTTCTTCCTCTCTCACTCTGCCATTCCAAATCTGAGCCTCCAAAATCACCCTTTTATTAATTTTATTTTATTATTATTTATTTTTCTTTCTTATCCCAATGCTGCACCCAAACTCCTTGTGCTACTGCGATGAAACCGATCCTCTATTCTGAAAGGATAAAATAGAAGAATGAGTCTAATACTTAACAAGTATCATAATAAACAAATGAATCCAAAGAATCAGAAGGAAAATTAAATAAATAAATCCAAATCGTCGATAAAAATTTTAAATTTAAAATTTAAAATTCAATGGTAGTCTCATACTCAAATTAAGTATTCAAATCCATGACAAATATTCAATTTGAAAAATAGTCCTCGTCGGGACATATATATATATATATATATATATAATAGAGGTGATCCGAAACGATTTCAATATATCGATGTCCAATCCAAATCCAAGTCCAAGGCCCGATCAACTCGTGATTTGAGGCAAAATTCAATAATCATATGATCAAATAGCGTATTCTGAAGTTGAAGCAGCATCGCAATAATTTTTTCAATGGTTTGTATCAAAATATTTAGTCAAATAGTTCGTATGAGACATACCAATCCCAATTGTAAGCAAAATCAGCGAGTATCAAATCCAAGTCTAAAAATCAAAGTCCAATACAAATCTATGCAAAGATACAAAATCAGATACCAATTTAAGTTTTAATTATTTAAAGATTAATTTGAGTAATGGTTACACATAATTCCGATAGCTTTATGCCAAAATTTATATACTTTATACTAATAGATAAGGTTACTCACTATATTTTACCACCTGTAATTTTGGGTGCAATTCTTAAGTTTGTTAAATATATTAGGACGTCCGAATATATTCTGAAGTCAAATCAAAATTATCCAAATGGGAAGGGTTACTATTCCAAACCTTTCCTGCCGACGAAAAAAGAATTTCAATTAACAAAATAATCTCTCCGTCGAGAGCCGATCAAAATCCAATAATCCAAATCAAAATTAGTGACCATAACTCGACACATGCATGTGAAAATACATGGCCAATGCAAGTTTCATGTATATTTTTGTTATATATACTGATATAAATATACCCAATATTCAATAAATATTTTGGGCCTTCAGAAAAATAGTAAATTCCTAAAATCATTAAACTCATATTCAAAACTCCCAAAATAATCCAATAAACTATATATGTATGTACAGAATAAATAAAATTGGTGTATAAAATATATACATGTTAGTAAAAAAAATTCATACAATATCTAAAATATATCAAAAATTAAATCAAACTAATAATAAGGGTTACAGATATTTGTCTTGACCTTATATCCAACAGATCTGAAAAATGGATGTCTAGGGTACCGAATCGCGCGCCTCTTCCCTCACTGTCCAGCGCTGGCCGTCAAACCCGAGTTCCCTCCCTCACTGTGCAACTTCTGCGCACACCACGACTTACCAACAGCCGTTACCGGTCACCAGCGTGCCACCACCGGCCGCCGTCGACCACTGCTACTTCACCTAGGAACACCGTCGCTCCACCTCTGCCCCGCGCTGAACTCCTCCTCTCACCAGTGGACTTTCTCTCTATACGCAGTGCTGCCGCCCAGCCACCGACGACCACCATCACGGCGCCGACTAAGCCGCATGCCGCCATCGCTGGTCACCGGTTTCCTCTTCTTCTTCCTTGCGAAGAGTAGCAATGGCATCCCGAAACCCTTTCTCTCTCCCCGCGTTTCTTTTCCTGTGTGTGTGTGTGTGTGTGCCGTTCCAAATCTGAGCTCCCAAAATCCCCCTTTTATTAATTTTATTTTATAAT
>JAODPA010138413.1:0-16103 GCA_025585075.1 Nepenthes mirabilis
TATGTGTGTGTGTGTGTGTGTGTTTTATATAAAAAATTTACATGTCATTGTTATTATAATACCTTACTGAGTAATTTGCTCGCCCATTGCTGTTTTTGTCTTCCCTTCCAGATGAAACCAATGAGTTGATACCTAATGAGAAAGAGTAAAGATAGAGAATAGCTAAAGGAAGATTGCTGGACCTCGGAGACTTAGAAATTGGATGTGATTGATGTAATGTGAATGTAATTAACTGATGCAAGTTAAAACATGGTATATTATTATAGTATAGCATACTTTTGCAAGTCTTTTATGGATATAGTTATACTTCCACAGGTCTAAATTTTAGATTTATACAAGTTCCTAAATGGCATCTCTTATTAGATTCAATATAGTAGTTGAGATTATTGTGTTGGAGCCATGGATGTAATGGTATTTGATTTTAATCCTGTGTAAGTGTTATGATTGAATTTTAGAATCTACCTATTTATATGTCTTGTACAGTATTTGTTATTCAGGTTATGTGTATGGTTATTATCCAAATTTAGGGAAGACTCTACCCAATTTTCTACAAAGATTAATATATTAGTAAATAATAGCATATAAGTTTGATTTGGTTAAGTATAACTATTGACGAAAGTCATTATAGGATTATGACCATTTCATCACAGGTGTTATCAAAGAAAAGTGATACCGTAGGGTTGATCAATCTTAAAACGAAAGCTTAGGTTTAGTCTTGGTAGAAGTGGGATAAGGGTAGTTAGGATTGGATGGAATGTTTAGGTGTTAACCCTAGGTTTAATCTTAAAATGTGTTGAATAATTGTTAACCCCTCCCTCTAATCTGAATATACCGAATTAATTGATGTTGTGATATTTTTAGTTATAGAATAATAGCATGGCAAGTAGAAGAAGAAATACTCGATCTGGTACTAGTGCCGCTTGGGATCGAGAGGTTGAGTATTTGAGCTTGTTAGGAAGGATGGCTCACATAATAGAATCGATGGAGCAACATCATATGGCTTCGGTTCCTGCTCCAAACCTAGCCCAGTGAATCCCAGTCCAATGGCATATGAGAGATTTACGGCTGAGCGGGTGCCTGAATTTCTAAGAGAACCAGATTCAGTAAAGGCAGATATTTAGATTCGGAGATTAAAAAAGGTGTTTACTGTTACCCAATATTTTGAACGGGATAAGGTCACATTTATAGCATATAAATTAGAGAAAGAAGTTGATAGTTGGTAGGCAATGAAGAAAAGGGCATTGGGTGTGCCTGAAGAAGAAATTACCTGAGAAATATTTGAGGAGTCCTTTATGGAGAAATATTTTCCTTCTAGTCTCTAGGATCAAAAGGAAGAGGAGCTTATGCAGCTTAGGCAAGAGAGCCGCACTGTAGAAGAATATGATGCGACGTTTATTGAGTTGTCTTGGTATGCACCGTATATTGTGGAAGATGAGTTAAGAAAGGTCAAGAAGTTCCAACAAGGGTTGAGGGATGAGATTGGGAAGCAACTAGTGACGTAGAAGCTTCAAACTTATACTAGGATCCTAGACAGGGCTTTAATATTCGAGAAGGAGCTTGAGACTCAAAAGTTTTTCGCTAAGATAACAGCTAGCCAGATGAGTTATAGTGTAGGATCCGGTTCAGGACCCCTAGGACCTTCTAAAAAGGAAAATGTGTCAGATAAAGAAAAAAGAAGCACCGAAGTTTAGTTAGTGTCTAGTTTCCAAGTGTCGGTAGCAAATTACATCTACTGTGGAAGGACGCATTTGCAGAAACCTTATTTTAAACTAATGGGACTTGTTTCAATTGTGGTCAGCAGGGCCATCGAATCAAGGATTGCCCCTGCCTAAGGGGATAGAGGCAAAAAAGCCTACTGTTCCAACAAAAGCATTTGCAGTGACATTTCAGGACGCCGAAGCATTACCAAATGTGGTTGAAGGTACTCTTCCTATTTGTAAAATTTTAGCTTACGTTTTATTTGATTCAAGATCTACACATTCTTTTGTTTCCCTACAATTTGCACGTCATATCACATTAACTCCGAGAATCCTAGATTATTCCTTGACTGTATCGATGCCTAAAAGATCATTGGTAAAAACTGATATTATGTATCTGGAGTATATGGTTGAGGTGAATGGGTTACAATTGATGGTAGATTTGATATTGTTGGATATGTATGATTTTGACATTATTTTACTGATGGACTGGCTGGTTAATTATCATGCTAGTATAGATTGTTTCTTAAAATGGGTGTGTTTTACTATTCCTGGAGTTATGTCCTTTTTCTTGCAAGGCATTAGGAGGAAGGATATGCCCATGTTGATTTTGACATTGCAAACAAAGCACTTGATCTGAAGTGGATGCCTTCCTTATCTAGCGTATGCCAGCACCATTAGAAGCCATAGTATGTCGGCGAAAGATATTTTGGTTGTATGTGAATTTGAAGATGTATTTCCAGAGGTGTTGCTTGGGTTACCTCCTTATTGGGAGATTGAATTTGAAATCAAGGTTATTCTTGGTGTTAGCCTGATTTCGAAGGGACCATATCGTATGGTGCCTATTGAGTTAAAGGAGCTAAAGTCGTAGTTGTAGGAATTATTAGATAAGAGTTTTATTAGGCCGAGTGTATCTCCGTGGGGTGCACCGATACTGTTTGTTAAGAAGAAGGATGGGTCCTTGTGGTTGTATGTGGATTATCGTAAACTGAATAAGATCATGATTAAAAACAAATATCCATTACCTCACATTGACGATTTATTTGACCAGTTACAAGGATCCCCGGTATTCTCTAAGATTGACCTATGATCAGAATATCATCAGTTGATAATTAAGCAGGAGGATGTGGCCAAGATAGCTTTTTGGATGAGATATGGTCACTATGAATTTCTTGTTATGCCATTTGGTCTTACTAATACTCCTGCCATTTTTATGGATTTGATAAATCGGATGTTCCAACCATATTTAGATAAATTTGTGGTGGTATTTATTAATAATATTTTTATCTACTCCAAAAGTCATGAAGAACATGAGACTCATCTGAGGATCATGCTCTAGGTGTTTCGTGAGAAGAAATTATATGCTAAATTAAAGAAATGTGAGTTTTGGTTGGAGAAAGTGATATTTTGGGTCATATTATTTCAAATGGTGGCATTGTTATAGATCCAAAAAAGGTTGATGTTATTACTAACTAGAATAGGCCTACATTAGTAACTGAAGTCAGGAGTTTTCTCGATATGGTAGGATATTATAAAATATTTGTAGAGAATTTCTCTCGGGTTGTTATGCCCTTGACTCAATTCATAAGTAAGGAGGCCAAGTCTGATTGGATTGAGGAATGTGATCGGAGTTTTCAAGAATTAAAGGATCGCCTAACGACTGCTCTAATGTTGACTATCCCTGAGGAATCTAGTGGTTTTGAGGTTTATTATGAGGCCTCTAAAACTGGCTTAGGTTGTGTTGTGATACAAAACGTGAAAGTAGTTGCTTATGAGTCTAGATAGTTAAAGGTACATGAAAAGAATTATTCATCCCATGATTTGGAGTTCACTGCAGTTGTGTTTGCACTAAAGATTTAGAGACATTATCTCTATGGTGTTAAATTTCTTATTTATTCTAATCATAAAAGTTTAAAATATTTATTTTCACAGAAAGAATTAAATATGAGGTAAAGGAGGGGGATTGATTTTCTGAAGGACTATGACTGTGAGATTTAATACCAGCCCGAAAAAGTAAATATGGTTGCTGATACTTTAAGTCGCCGATCAAACTTTTTGGCAATGTTACAGATAAAACAAATGGAGTTGTTAGATTGTCTGAAATAGTGTGATATTCAATGATATGTTTGAGATAACCGGATGATCCTATTGTATCTTCAGATACAGCAGGAGATATTAAAAGAAATTAAGGAGAAGCAGGTAAATAATCCTTTTCTTATGAATATTGTTGGGGATTTGAGTAGAAACTCTAGGATCGATTTTAACGTTCATGCTAATGGAGTTTTGAGATTTAGGGACCATCTATGTGTGCCGGATGATAAGGAGTTAAAGGAGAAAATTATGAAGGAAGCTCACCAATCCCGATATAAGATTCATCCGATGACTAATCAGATGTATTAGGATTCGAAAATGATATTTTGGTGGAGAAATATGAAAAGAGAGATTGTGGCTTTTGTGGAAAAATATCTTATTTGCTAGCAGTTCAAGGCTGAAAGGAGGAAGCAGTCTTGGTTGTTGTAGCCAATGCCCATTCCAAATTGGAAGTGGGAGGATTTGCGATGGATTTTGTATCGAGTCTACCAAAAGACCCTAAAGAACCATGATGCCATTTGGGTTATTATTGATCGGCTGACTAAATTAGCCAATTTCTTGGTGATTCGGACAACATATTCTCGTGATAAACTAGCACAGTTATATATAAATAAGATTGTCAAACTCTAGGATGTACCTGCAATGATTATGTCATATCGAGATCTGAGGTTTGTTTCTAAATTATAAAAAAGTTTGTAGAGAGAATTGGGGACGGAATTAAAATTTAGTACGACATATTACCCCCAAACAAATGGTCAGTAAGAGCGTAATATTCCGATTTTGGAGGACATGTAACGGGCCTTAGTGTTAGGTATGAAAGGAAATTGGGATAATCATTTGGCCCTGGTGGAATTCGCTAATAATAACAGTTACCAGGCAAGTATTTGTGAGGTTCCGGGTCTAACAATATAATAATTATGAGGAAATCAATGTGTTAATATTAAATACTAGACCTATTGAATGGATGAGTATGTGTATCGGAAGGAAAATCGGATTATAGACTGCTAAAGCGCTACTAGCAGATCGCGCCTGCTGTGTGCTCGTGCGTAGGCTCGAGCGCAAAAAGTAGTGGCGCAAGCAGCAGGCCACTGAGCGCCTGTGCACGCTCGAGCGCCAAAATCTAGTAGCTCCCCCGCCCACTAAGCACCTGTGAGCGCTCGAGTGTAGGCCGGCAGCGAGGCCACGCTAGCCGCTCGGTTGCCCGATGCTCGAGCGTCCCGATGGGTATAAAAACGTGACTTGCTTTGCGTTTCTTTGACTTTTCTCATTTCCAGAAGGCTTTTGGAGAGGAGGAGAGAGGAAGAGCATCGGTTTTAGAGAGAGAAAGGAGGAGATTGAGGCGTAGTGTCCAAATCCGCCCGGGAGCCAGTTATAAAAGTGATAGCATGCGTCGAGGCAAGTGTTCTCATACTTACTAACTTTCCTCTTTCGATGTTTTTCGGTTATCATTGGGTATTTTGGTCTTGATACCCACCCAAATAATGGAAAATTTGATACCTGTGACTTGAGACCAAGGATTGTGTATTTTATTGTCCGATTTACTCACCGCTCCGACTGGTGGAGTACCGGCAAACCCTAACCTGCGGGACTTAGGGGTTTTCCGTTTTTGCACCTTATTTCGTTAAATTGACCCCAAAATGTGAATCCCCACGTCCCAAATATATATATATCGGCCGCGCGATCAATCTCGCACGTCTTGACCCGTTCGTGGCATCCGGGCCCTCTAAACGGGCGCTGTTACTGTTCACCTGAGACAAAAAGGAGAAATTACATGTTTTTACCTTCATAAAATGTTAAAATGACTTTAAAATATGAATCTTTGTATCCCAAAAGTAAGTATATGTCGACCGGACGTCCGATTCCACAAGATTCGACCCTTTCGCGGCGTCCGAGCCCTCTAAAAGTGGCCTGACACTGTTTACCCAAAATTGGAAGGTAAATGTACGTGCTTTAGCTCTCTCCAATTGTGATGGAACTTATGACTTAATGTTGTCTCAAATTGTAAGCTCCAAAAATATGTAATTGTACACCGGGAGCAAGGGGATGCGTCCCGAAGGCTTCTGATGTAGTGCTTGACCAACAGAGATAAGTAAAACCAAACTCTCATATGAGTTAAATTTAATGGTTGAAAGATTTAAGCTCCAAATGAAAGAAGGGAACCGAACAAGTGAATGGAAGGGAATCCACAAAGTATAATATGATGGACTTAGTCTCCCAGATGGAGACATGTGATGGGATTGTGATTTTCCGGATGAGAATGTATATGGAAAACGGTGGATTCCCCTTCAAAGGATTAAGACTAATCTTGAAACTAGGATCATGGATCATAGGGGTAGTACCCTCTAGCTTACCATGTACATAACGGTGGGAACCCAAGGAATACTCCGGCTACTCCTGGGAGCGGGTGATGTTCAGGGTACACTTTAGGATGCTACTGTAAAAGAACGAGGATTGCCCTGGTCCCCGGGGGATATGGGACGATTGAGATGACCGAGTGTTGCTGGCCTAAAATGTAGCCGATGGTCGAGTGCTACAGACCTAAAATATAGCTGATGGTTGAGTGCTACAGACCTAAAATGTAGTTGGCCTTACAATATGTGGCAGACACATTTCTTTCCTCATCCTCTCACATTGTTGGTTAGTACGACCTACTAACTCGGGTCTGCAAAGATTAATGAAAGCAATAAAAATGAATGAACGTAACCAGAATAAACATGCGAACTAAATGATTCTAGATGTTCTCTCTCCTCGTATGCTTCCTTTATTCACGTATATGTTTCCCCTACCTGATTACTGTCTTTCTGGTAAATTACTGTAGTTAGTGATGTATGATTTTATTTATTGGGCTGTACGCTCACGCTTGCTATATGTCTTTCAGATGAGAACACATTGATGCCCGACAGAGTAGACCATAGAAGTGTGATAGATAGCTGATATTGTACGTAGGGCTCGGGACTGGGACTTAGTTGATTTTGTGTATGAAACAAGAGTTTTGGTCCTATTTTGTAAACTATGTAAAACATGTATGGTGATGATTAATAATATTTAGCATGAATGAATGATGGATTAGTTCCCGCTGTATATTGTGATTTTATGCTTCCGCAGGTTCTCATTGTGGTTATGATCGATGTTTCTAGTTGACATCTTTTTCCACCGGCATTATACTAGAGTTATGATGTCGGTGCCACCCGGTTGATGTGACGATTAGATTCTATATAGTGTGTTGAGTATTAAGACTTGTAGTTTTGCTGTGGATGGTTGTAGATTGTTGTGCAGAGTTGATTTACAAGTATTTATATTTTGGTAAATACTCAATTTACAAACGAAATTCTGCCCAATTTTTTACAGAAATTAATAATTTTAATTTGAAATACTAATTTATTATTATTATCCTTGATGGAGGTTAATTAAGAAAAATAACTCAGTCCGTCACAATTGATATCAGAGAAGGGATGGCTTAGGATGGATCTGAATTTATGCGAGAGCCTAGGATAGTATATGTTAAGGTTGAATGAGTGAACGTGAAAAAGCTAGGATAATTAAGTACCCTCATTTCAAAAGTTCTCTTTAATTACATAAGTGTATCATATCTAGTAATATCGTTGAGGACGGTTAAACCTTTGGCTCAACCTTTGTTGTCTCTTTTTCAGTGGTGACTTCTAAAGTTGGCGATGCCGTCTAGACATCGAGGTTTGCAAAGGGATGAGTCACCCCGAGATCGAGAGGCAGAGTATCTGAATTTGTTGGGACATCTCATGAACATCATTGAGAATATGGAGCAGCAACATCTGGCCCCTATTCCTGCTCCGGCTCCTGTTCAGGCTCCTACTAATTTGGAATCATCTGCTTATGATCGCTTCGTTCAGGAGCAAGAACCAGCGTTTACGGGAGAGCTTGACCCACTTAAGGCAGATTTGTGGTTAGAGAGCCTTAAGAGGGTATTTGTCGTGATTAAATGCCTAGCGGAGGATTGGGTGCTATTTACGTCCTACCGGCTGGAAGGTGAGGCACACCATTGGTGGCAGATGAGAAAAAGAGCGTTGGGTGTACCGGAGGCTGAGATTATCTAGAAAATATTTGAAGATGCATTTTTAGAGAAGTATTTTCCGTCTAGTATCCTTGTTCAGAAAGAGGAGGAATTTCTCAAGCTAAGGCAGGAGAATTGGACAGTGGTGGAGTACGACGCCAAATTTTCGGAGTTGTCAAGGTTCACTCCCTACATGATCGAAGACGAAGAAAATAGGACTAGGATGTTCTTAATGGGCTTGCGGGATGACATTCGCAAGCAGTTGGCGACCCTTAAATTGGCCACCTACGCTGATGTACTGGATCGGGCATTGATTTACGAGCAAGAGCATGCAAAGGAAGAATGTTTCAGAAAGAGGTCGGCTAGTAAGAGCAGGATAAGTTCCAACACTGGGACTAGTTCGGGGAGACCATACAAGAAGCCGAGGCAGCCGATTTCTGGTTAGAGTGGACAGAGGAGTGGCCAGATTTCATCATCTTCTCAAACCTCGGTGGATTTATGTCAGCACTGTGGAAGAATGCATGAGGGTAGACCGTGTCCCAGGTTGATAGGTGCTTACTTCACTTGTGGCCAAGTGGGGCATAGAGCCAAGGAGTGCCCTTAGGCATTGAGGATTAGGGCTCCGAAGCCAGCGGTGCAGGGTAAAGCTTTTGAGGTGTCTACTAGTGAGGCCAGAGCAACAGATGAGGTGGTGGAAGGTATACTTCCAGTTTGCGGTATTTCTTGCTCAGTACTTTTTGACTCTGGGTCCACGCACTTTTTTATTTTCCCTTGGTTGGCCTGTTGTATTACACTCTCCCCCATGACCTTTGATTTTTCTTTGATTGTATCCACGCCCACGGAGTCCTCTATTATGACCAATGTGTCCTATCCAGGGTGTATTGTGGAGATGGAGGGGCTTCTTCTGGCAGTTGATATTCTTCTAGATATGTGTGATTTTGATGTTATCTTGGGTATAAATTGGCTATCTAAGTATCACGCCACTATTGATTATTTTCACAAAAGGGTGGACTTTGTTATTCCGGATTGCGAACGTTTCTATATTCAAGGAGTTCGGAGAGTGGAGCCATCTAGTTTTATTTTTGCTCTACAGGTTTGTCATTTGTTGAATAGCGGGTCGAAGCCTTTTTGGCTTATGTTAGTGTGGTGAAAGGTCGAGATTTATCCGTAAAGGACATTCTGGTGCTGTGTGAATTCGAGAATGTGTTTCCCGACAAGTTGTCTGCCCTGCCACCACATCTTGAGATTGAATTTGGGATTGATCTCGTTCCAGAATCGGCACCCATATCGAAAGCCCCCTACAGCATGGCTCCTATTGAGTTAAAGGAGTTGAAACAGCAACTGCAGGACTTACTTGATACGAGTTTCATTAGACCCAGTGTGTCACCGTGGGGCGCTCCGGTCCTATTCGTCAAAAAGAAGGGTGGGGCCTTGAGGTTATGTATAGACTACCGTGGGTTGTATAAAATTACAATCAAGAACAAGTATCCTCTACTGTGGATTGATGACCTCTTTGACCAATTGCAGGGATCCTTAGTGTATTCCAAGATTGACCTTCAGTCAGGATATCATCAGCTTCACATTAAGTATGAGGATATTGCAAAGACGGCTTTCCGAACGAGGTATGATCACTATGAATTTTTGGTGATGCCATTCGAGTGGACTAATGCTCCAGCCGTATTTATAGACCTGATGAACCGGGTCTTCCAGCCATTCTTGGATAAGTTTGTTGTAGTTTTCATTGATGATATTCTGATTTACTCCAAGGATTGCGTTGAGCATAAAGGGCACCTGAGAATTGTGCTGCAGACTCTTCAAGAATATCAGCTGCTCGCGAAGCTGAAGAAGTGTGAGTTTTAGCTTGACAGGGTGGTGTTCTTAGGCCATATAATTTCTCATGGAAGCATCTCGATGGACCCGTAGAAAATTGAAGCAGTGGTCAATTGGAGTTGGCCGACAACCATGTCAAAAGTTCAAAGCTTTTTGGGGATCGCTAGCTATTATCGTCATTTTGTGGAGAATTTTTCTTGGATTGCTTTGCCCCTCACTCGTCTGATAAAGAAGGAGGTAAGTTTTGCCTGGACCGAGGAGTGTGAAAAAAGCTTCCAAGAGCTGAAGGATCGGTTGACGACTGCCTCGATTCTGACTCTTCCTGATAATTTCGGTGGGTTCAAAGTGTATTGCGATGAGTCTTAAGTGGAACTCGGGTGTGTTCTTATACGAGGGGGAAGAGTAGTTGCTTATGGGTCTCGACAGTTGAAGACTCAGGAGAAAAACTATCCGATTCACGACTTAGAGTTGGCCGCGGTGGTTTTTGCTTTGAAAATCTGAAGACACTATCTATATGGCGAGAAATTCCTAGTGTACTCCGACCACAAGAGCCTCAAGTATTTGTTCTCGTAGAAGGAGTTAAATATGAGGCAGCGGCGATGGATTGAGTTTCTAAAGGACTACGATTGTGAGATCCAGTATCGACCAGAGAAGGCGAATGTTGTCGCGGATGCCTTGAGTCGCCGAACCTGTTGGGTGGCGACCATGTAGATTAAGTAGATAGAGTTGCTAGACTTCTTGAAGTCTTTCCATATCCAGCACTACGTTAAGGGTAACCGGATGATGTTATCCTTTCTGTAGGTACAGCTCGAGATCCTTCAGAGGATCAAGGAAGGGCAGGTGAGTGACCCATTTCTGATGGATATTGTGGGGGACCTTAGCAGAGACTGTTGAGTTGATTTTAGTATGCGTGTAGATGGAGTTTTCAGATTTCGAGAGCGGCTATGTGTATCAGATGTTAAGGCACTAAAGGAAGAATTAATGAAGGAGGCACACAGGATTCGGCACACAATTCTCCCCGGTATAAACAAGATGTATCAGGATTTGAAGAAGATGTTTTGGTGGAGAAACATGCGGAGAGAGATCATGGCTTTCGTTAATCGATGTCTCATCTGTTAGTAGCTGAAGACTTAGAGGAGAAAGCCTTCTGGATTATTACAACCCCTACCCATTCCCAACTGGAAGTGGGAGGACATCTTGATGGACTTTGTGTCAGGATTGCCCAGAACTCCAAAGAATCTTGATGCGATCTGGGTCATTGTTGACTGATTGACGAAATCTACTCATTTTATAGCCATTCGGACTACGTACTCCCTCGATCGTCTAGCACAGTTGTACATCAACGAGGTCATGAGATTGCATGGCGTGCCTGCATCGATTGTGTCCGATCGCGACCCACGGTTCGTCTCTAAATTTTCGGAGAGCTTGCATCGGGAGTTAGGGACGAACCTAAAGTTTAGTATGGCGTATCATCCTCAGGCGGATGGCCAGTCTGAGCAGACGATCTAGATACTAGAGGATATGCTTCGGGCTTCAGCATTGGAGTTCCATGGGAATTGGGATAATTTTCTAGTGCTGGCCGAGTTCGCTTATAACAATAATTTTCAAGCGAGTATCGGAATGGCTTCCTTTGAGGCACTTTATGGTAACAAGTGTCGATCTCCCATCCATTGGGAGGAGACCGGGGATAGGCAGTTGTTGGGCTCGGATGTTATTCGAGAGACGTCGAAAAAGGTTACGGTGGTTGTAGAAAAGTTGAAAGTCGCCCAAAGCCGATAGAAAAGTTATGCTGATCAAAGGAGATCCGAGCTCAAATTCGAGGTTGGAGATTTCGTCTTCCTTAAGGTCTCACCGATAGACAAGTGTTCTCATACTCACTAACTTTCCTCTTTGGATATTTTTCGGTTACCAGTGTGTATTTTCGTCTTGATACCCGCCCAAACCATGGAAAATATGATACCCATGACTTGAGACCAAAGATTGTGTAATTTATTGTCCGATTTACTCATCGATCCAACTGGTGGAGTACTGCCAAATCGTAACCTATGGGAATTGGGGGTTTTCCATTTCCGCACCTTATTTCATTAAATTCACCCCAAAATGTGAATCCCCACGTACCAAATGTATATATATGTCAGCAGCGTGATCGATCTCATACGTCTCGACTCGTTCACGGCGTCTGGGCCCTCTAAATGGATGTTGTTACTGTTCACCCGAGACAAAAAGGGGGAATTGCATGTTTTTACCTTCATAAAATGTTGAAATGAGTTTAAAATATGAATTTCCACATCCCAAAAGTAAGTATATGTTGACCGAACATCCGATTCCGCAAGACTCGACCCGTTCGCGGTGCCCGAGCCCTCTAAAAGTGGCCTGACACTGTTCACCCGAAATTGGAAGGTAAATGTGCATGCTTTAGCTCTCTCGAATTGTGATGGAATTTATGACTTAATGTTGTGTCAACTTGTAAGCTCCAAAAATGTGTAATTGTGCACCAAGAGTAAGGGGATGCATCTTGAAGGCTTCTGGTGTGGTGCTTGACCAACGGAGGTAAGTAAAACCAAACCCTCATGCGAGTTAAATTTAATGGTTGAAAGATTTAAATTCCAAACAAAAGAAGGTGTGACGACCCGAGTTTTGAAATATGATAATTGGAAGGTAAGTAAGTTAAAATAGGTAAATTGCAGTCAAAAGGAGTGGGAGGAATCAGATTAAAAAGCTTAAAGAGCCGGAATCGGTAAATCGGGAACAAAAATTGTAAACCATGAAATGTTACTTTGTAAATAAGATTGTGGGTGTTAAATTATGATAATCATGACTTATTAATGTTAAATAATAAAAAATAAGGTCCAAAGATGTGAAAGATTGAGTTAGAATAGTCAAAACGGGTCCCGAATAGCAAAAACTAGACGTAGGCTTGCTGGAGGTTTGCCACGGGCCAGACCCACGACCTCCGTATGCTCGAGCGCACCTATCGAGCACAAAATCTAGATTTTCCCGCTCTCACCACGCACTAGATTCGACCATGGCCGAATGCTTGCGCTCGCCGCGTGCTCATCGTGCGCTCGAGCGCAAGTCTGTTTTAAAGTCACATCTTGCTTCTTTTTCCTCATTTTCCCAAGAGCCCAGAAGCATTTAGAGAGAGAGAAGGCGACGAACAAGACAGAGAAAGGAGGAGATCGAGGCCGTGGAGTCCGAATTCGGCTTCGAGCTAGTTAGAGAAATCGTAGAGCACGTCGAGGCAAGTACATATATACCATTTTTCTTCCGTCTCTATTGATTTTCGTCCGATCCCCTTCGGGTATTTTCTCCCGATACCCGACCCCATATATATCATTGTGATGCCCATAGTATAATTATGTATATATGTGAAATTCGTCGTTTGATTCATTATTTCCGCATCGTTATGCGCATCCGAAAACCCTCACCACGCACGTGTACTATTCATGCACGATCGGGTAGATTCCGGCCTTTGATTTTTGGAGCTTTTGCATGAACTAGGACTAGAATATGATTACCCATATCCCCCATAAGTTAATTCATCGGTTGAGTGCCCGATTTGGTGGAATTATGTGAAATTCCATTCGTGAAACCCTAACCCTACGCCCGGGTGGTTTCGGGCTTCGATTTTGGGGACTTTTGATCTATTTGGGACTAGATTATGTTTATACATGATTTGGTAAGTTGATTTACCGATTGGGTATCCGAAATTGTGAAATTTGGTAGAAATTCATTCGCGAAGCCCTTAACCCACGCCCGGACACCGTTTGAGCTTCTATTTGGAGTCAAATATATAAATTAACTTGGGATTATAGTTACCCATGCCTTGGGTTCGATAGATGACCTGTTGGATGTCCAAAATTTTGAGAATTAATCGATTTGTGTATATGTGCACAATTCGCGGGGACTGTTCACGGGTACTATTCATCGAGAATTTCGGATGATATTTTGTGTAGTGTTTCCATGTTTAAATGCCGATTAAGTGACATGTATTTGTGTAGATTCAATTGTTCAATTTGAAAGTTTCGGCATGCCTAACTTCGAAGGAATTCATATTCGGAAGCTCTTAAAGTTAATTAGCTCATTCCAGAGAGAGAGGAAGTTGAGGTATGACGGTATACACAAAGAAGAAAAAGAGGGGAGAAATCACTTATTCCAATCCACACTCTGGGAAAAAAAATAATGGTAG
This sequence comes from Nepenthes mirabilis, assembly GCA_025585075.1. NCBI lineage: Eukaryota > Viridiplantae > Streptophyta > Magnoliopsida > Caryophyllales > Nepenthaceae > Nepenthes > Nepenthes mirabilis. The sequence goes on from JAODPA010138413.1 coordinate 13,835, forward strand.
ATCGGGCCAAGGCAAGTGTACTTCGGACGTTATTTTTCATTTTTACCGTTTCCTCTTACTTTAAACTTGATAAAGATACTCTAAAATGATGTTGATACATGTTTAAAGTAAATGAAGCATGTTTCCTTCGATTGTTTGGTTAGATTTTGTATTTACCCATATTTATTGTAAGTTTTGGCTTCGATTTCATGTACATGCATCAAAATAGTGTTTGATTTGGTTCCGAAAGTATGTATGAAACCTTAGCTCAAAAATATTGAAAATTTTTGGTTAAATTGCATATTTTAATGTATGTGTATGGATTTTTGGCATTAATTTCATGAATAAGCACATGTTTAGAGATCGATTTGAGTCCGAAAGTTTTGGCGAAACCCTAGATACGAAAATGAAGGGGTTTTGATGATTTTTAACTGTAGTTCCTATCATATAAAAGTTAATTGACATTGAAAAGAAACTTCCGGTATAATTTGTTTTTGAAAATATGCACGGACTTGTACCGATAAAAATTCCATGCACCGTTGAAGTAAAATTGAAGGAGTTTTTAGACCGATACCGTACATTCTGAAGTTAACTGAAAGTAAAATATGAAACTATGATTATGAAAGAAGGTTTTCAATAAAGAGGTTATTTCTGCTACTGTTATTTAGGACCCGGGACTAACTACAGTTTGGATAGGTTTTCCGGCATGCCTTAGGACTTTACGGTGGTAATCGAGGATAACTCTATCCATAGAATTATTTTTGGTCTGCCCTTCCTCGGGGCGTTAAAGTTAGGAGGAATCATAGTTACAAGCCTACCTTTGAGTGGCATACAGTATAGATCCCTTGGGATGGGATATACATGTTAAAGTGATAGGCATTGGATTGTATGGAGTAAATATAATCTATCCTCGATTATTCGTCCCCTCAGCTAGTAGGGTATACTTGTAGGGTCTGTTACCATTATACTTTGTTACAATTTACAGTGTATCGTTTACAGTTTACAGTGTATTGTTTACAGTTTACAGTTTACCAATTACAGTTTAACCATTCTGTTTCTGCATAGTTATATGACCATTCTGCATCACTGTTTTACCGCTCATATGCATGTACTTGCTGGGCCCCTGCTCACTGTTTTATTATTTTTTCCTATCCAAATGTGACAGTAGAGTTAGTACCCGACGAGAAAGAGTGACCGAAGGAAATTCCTGAAGACTCTTGAGGACCTAAAGCATTTTGGAGCCATTTGGGAAGAGCCTGTTAACGTAAAGATTTGATTGATCATGTGATTTTGTATACTGGTCTTGTATTTATGGATGTTCATGCACATGTGGGTTTTGTATAGAAGGTATATGATGTATGTGATGGTAAAAGAAAACTATGTTTCTGCAGGTTAATAGTTTAGTTTTCACTCTAAACCTTTGGATATACTGTACAGGTCCTAGACGACATCTCGTTATTAAACTGTTAGTGTAGCTAACGTTTTTATAAATTTATGTCATGGATGACACATGTAATCCTGTGTATACAAGTTGTAGGAAGAATTGTGGATAATCGACAGTTGTGTGGTTGTGATGGTTGATCTTACAGGTTGTATTTTTGGATTTTCATCCAATTACAAAGTAGACTCTACCAAAATTTCTGCAGTAGTCTTGCCTTACAATTTAGTCCGTTAATCTTGTTTCTGTTTCGATAGAAGCTTTTGAGAAAAAAAAAATTCGTTCCGTCACAGAAGGGAACCAAACAAGTAAATGGAAGGGAATCCGCAAAGTGTAATGTGATAGATTTGGTCTCCCGGATGGAGACATATGATGCAATTGTGATTTTTCGGATGAAAATGTATATGGAAAAAGGTGGATTCTCCTTCAAAGGGTTAATACTAAACTTGAATCAAGGACCATGGATCATAAGGGCAGTACCCTTGAGCTTACCATGTACATCATGGTGGGAACCCAAGGAATACTCTGGCTGCTGTTGGGGGTGGGTGATGTTTAGGGTACACTTTATGATGCTACTGTGAAAGAACGAGGATTGCCCTGGTCCCCGAGGGATATGGGGCGATTGAAATGGCTGAGTGTTGCAGGCGTAAAATGTAACCGATGGTCGAGTATTGTAGCCCTAAAATGTAGCCGATGGTCGAATACTGCAGACATAAAATATAACCGGCCTTAGAATGTGTGGCAGACATATTTCTTTCTTCATCCTCTCACATCGTTGGTTAGTATGACCTATGTGACGGAACGGTTTTTTTTTTTCCTCCAAAGCTTCCGTCAGACAGATAACATATTTAA
>JAODPA010138424.1:0-16101 GCA_025585075.1 Nepenthes mirabilis
CAGTCTGACACAATGTGACCCACCTGCAATACAAACCGAGTCAGCTTCACTAACACCAATAATCTCTCGATCCAAAGCTCCGACTTTATCTTTTCTCAAGGACTTTTTCCATGTCCTTATTGTCAACTGCTGTCCATCGCTGCTCATGTGGTAGTTCCTCCTGTTCCTGCCGCTCCCGTTGAAGATGCGGCATTGCTGCTAGCCACTATCTCATAACCCTGGTCATCGTCCTCGTCTTCATCTACGTCATCGTCATCTTCCTCCTGGTTCGGGCCCGCGTCGTCGGATCCGGGATCCTCCGCCGGAGGCCACTGCTGCTCAGGCCGCGCCATGATCGGCTGCTCCATCGATCCGCCCTCCAAATGAAGCAGCGTTGGAGGCTTCTGGCCGTGGTGGGGATTGAAGGAGCTCTCAAACTTGTTGATCTTCTCTCTGTAGAGGGCGTCTAGTTGGTGGAAGTAAGGGCATGTCTTGGAATCCTCCGGCCGTTTCTTGTTGCTCTCCTTGACCTTCTTGAAATACTTGTTGATGTTCTCCCACTTCTCCTTGCACCTCTTGGCGCTCCTGTTGTACCCGACCTTCCGCATCGAGGCTGAGATCTCCTCCCACAGCGGCCCTTTCGGCCCGTTCTCCTGGTACTTCTGATCCAGGCTCGTCCGGAACTTGATCAGCGCCTGGACCTCGGCCTTCGGCCACCGCGACGAGCCGGCGGAGAGGGCTAGATTCTCCCCGTTGTTTGCCTTCGGAGCATCCACATTGCTCTGCAAAGGCGGCTGTTGTGGCTGCGGCGACTGTGGGTGTGGCTGTGGCGGCGCCTCCAGCACCTGGGCGGCTTGTGGTTGTGATTGTTGAGGCAGAGGAGCTGCGGGGGGTGGAAATGGTGACGGTCGGGCAGTGGTTTGATTTTGGCCCTGTGATTGTGCTGAAAATGGGGGAGGCAGTGCAATCTGCTGTTGCTCGGATAATTTCTGGAGGAAGGCAATCAAGGCGGCATCCTTGGCGGCGGCCATGGACCGCTCGTGGACCAAGATTTCGTGCTCTTTGTTTAGTCTGGCCATCTCCTGCATTTTCCAAGCTTCTTCTCTTACCACTCTGTCGTGCTCCCGCCTCTCTATGGCTTCCAGGAATTTCTTCTGGAGCTCTTCCTGCTTGTCTATTACCTCTTTCATTAGCCTCGCGAAGAAGTCCTTCCATTTCCGCTTCCTCTTCCTCCTCCCAAAAATCTCTTCGTCTGAAGACGTCGAAGAGGACGAGGAAGGAGAGCTGGGCATGGGGTTTGCCGGCATGTGAGATAAGTGATGTGGTTGAATCAATTGGCTTTGAGAATGAATTGCGGATGGTTGTGGCTGCGGCCGTGGTGGTGGAGGCGGTGCCGGCAACGGATTTGTAGGGTTTATTCTCTGGGTGATGGTGACGGCGCCTTGGGACTGGGGGATACTGAGAATCGAGGGTGTGGTTGATGAAACAGTGACCTGTGCTGCTGCTACAGCGCTTGCGGCTGGTGGCGTTGCCACGGACACCGGGACAGCCCCCGGAACCGGCGGAGGTCGAGGAGGAGGAGGGACCGGAGAAGGGTAGTTCTCGAGAGCCTCCAACTGATCGAAGAATCGATAGGTCTTGCCGTCCGCCTTACTCGCTCGGCCTTCTTTGGTTCTCCTGTGATACTTGTAGACGTTCTCGAATTTCTCCTTGCACTTCTTGGCGCTCCGATGATAACCCAGATCCGCCATTTTTCTGATGACAAGCAACAAATTCCTTGTTTAATAATCATAACCCTTTTAACCATAATTTTATACTGTGAAATAAATCCACCAATCAAATATAGTCTCAAGGGATATGTGTATTATTAGCTCATAAAATACTCTTTTAGCAAGATTATAACAACAACAAGAGTGAATTAACAAAGGAACAATCATCCTCAATTAAATTGCGAGATAAACACACAAAAAAAATAAAATAAAATAAAACAAAATAAAACATTGCACTAATGGAGAAAGCCCTTTATTCATGTTGATTTAATGCTAAATTCATTTAATTATGGTGTATCATTAAGGTAGAGATTAGAGAAAAACAGGTGCAAACCCATGTTCCACTATCAAAATTAACCTCGAAGAATGGAGATCAGTAGACCCATGAACCAGTAGCTATGAATATATAGTCTACAAACACTAGAATTGCACCTTTCTAAATTCTATTATCACCCCCACGAACTAAAAAAGGAAAAAGAAAAAAGAAAAAACACTACCCAAGTCAATCAACATGGAAAACTCAATCAGAAGCTTGAGGTTAGAATATTTCTTCAAATCAAACTATGAATCTGGAACACACCTCAAATTTCAGTTTCCTCCAAGTGTATAATAAGAAAGAAAAGGGAAATTTTAGGGGGAAAAATGGAAGAAATAGATTTACCTTGAAACTTCGTCCCATAAGGGACCTTTGAGGCTGGAATCACGAAAGACAACACCCATATCAGATCTTATCTGCAAAAGAGCAAGCGTCTCCTGCCGAGGCCACCGATTACCGGCGGAGCTGCGGTCGCCGAAATCATCACCTCTTCTAGGATCTTCGTCTCCAATCCCGGCCATATTGGAGCTGCCACCAACGCCCACAGCCGCTTCGCCGCTACCTCCTCCACCATCCTGGGATGCGGCGGAAGCGGCGCCGCCGACGTCGCCAGAGCTTCCCAGCAAGCCTGATGAGGCCCCCAGCATGGGATTTGAGTTTTTGCTGCTTTGCCCCAATTACAGCTGCAAGCAAAATAAAATTTAAATAGAAGAAACAGAAGACGGTGAATTCATGGGCTTCATAAAGATGGGTCTACGGTGAATTTATTAGTTTATTTAGGTTGTGGGATCTGCCTGTCTGTTTCTCGAAAAAAAAAAATCATATACATATGGGGTTTCTTTTAGCTGTTGGAATCTTCACTCTCCCCCTCGTTCTCCCTCTCTCTCTCTCTCTCTCCCTCTCCGCTCTGTAAAAAATATGAGATCATGTTGGCTATAGCAGAGCTGACGCTGATGGATCACTTTGGGTTGTCACGTTAAATAAACTAAAATTTAAATGACAGGTGGCAGCTAATGTTAAAATTAAATTTTTACATGCATCGGAGTCAGGGAAATGTATATAAAATTAATATTTTCCATAATCATATATTTTGTATTATTTTTACATTATATAACACAAAATCAGTCATCAAAGAATTTTTTATCAATTTTTTACATTGCGCGACTGTAGGTGACGTAAAAGGTTAAAATAAGCATAATTGGAGCTTTTAATATGACGTGCTTCCAGTAATATATCTTAGAATTGTAATGAATTAACAATAAAATTTTATTAAGATAAAAATTAATCTCACTGTACGTGACTATTGCTACCGTGAAGCTAGTCTACCGGGTTCCATCTCTTCTCTTATGCTTTTTACTCATTGTACGGGCTGTCCACTTTAGCTGAACTGTTTTTGGTTGATTTGGGTTTTGTGTAACCGGGTTTGTGTAACCGACCAACAACAAATAGTGGAAACTTTGGACTCCGTGTCCCGTGGTTTTTCTCCCTCGTTTCTTAGGGAGTTTTCCACGTAAAAATCTCGTCTTTATTATTGTGTTTGCTGTTCGTGTGCTTGACTTAGCCTATTGCATATTTTATTGTGATTCAAACAAGCTTTTAGAACTAATAACAAGACCACACTCCCGGAAATTAAGAATGTCAAAATATGATAAAACAATTAAAGGTAAGGTGAGAAGTGGATGTTGCAAATGTAAATTAATGTGTAGCAAAAATTAAGGTGATTTTAGTCTACCTTGATACCGTTGAAATTTTGATATTGTCGACTTGTTGAAATATGCCTTTGCCTTGTCAAGAGGTTGATTCTTTTTTTAAAAAAAAAAAAAAAAACACCCACAATAATCATAGTTTAAGTGTTATGGTTGAATTTTTCTTTGAAAAATTTTAGAGTGACAGTATATTTGTAATTTGAGGGAAGAGAATGTATATATATATATATTGATCTTTTAATTGTGATATTTGGTTAATCGAGCAAATTTAATTATCACAATACATTACAGTGGTCAACAATCACAATTTATTCCTGGTTCACTATGGATATTCTTCCACTTTTAATAATTATAACAGTGAATGAGCACACAAGTCCGAATATAAGACGACGAGGATGGGAAAATGTTAAATTCTAGATTCGAAAACTACTTAGAGCTCAACTTGATCCAATTTGTAAAGTTTGTTTTAAAAACAAAAAAACAAAACAAAACAAAACAAAGCTCATATTTTTCATTTATTTTTTTTAAAAAATAAATTCAAGTTATTAGTTTCAATATCAAATAAATTATTTGCTTGATCTAGTGTCTAAGTAGGAGCCGAGAAACTCTCTCTCAAATAAAATTCTTTTCTTAAGTCTATTTTTACAGATTATTTTATATTATGTTCTTAGATTTTGATCTCAATATGGACGAGAATCCTAAAGTCGAGCAATACAAATACAGTTTGTAAGTAGTAGGGAGAAAGAGATAACAATAGGTGGCTTTTTTTGTGAAAAGTCCTCTTCTAAATGAGAGAAAAAAATTACGAGACTTTGAATCCGATAATAATTTTACTATATAAGTGTTTGAATACAAATGGTGGAGAATAAAATATATGGTGATCCTCAAGGGTCACTCTTACAAATATAAGTATTTACTCAGTTGGCAGTGTAAATGATTTGTTTTTTCTTTCTTTATGAACGTCAAATGTAAGTGAAGTAAAATTCGGTCCCTTAGTAGGTCACAAGTGAATGCTTATATAGTGAGTGAAACCTCTTCACGTGGAGCAGCCATGTGGAAATGGCGTGTGCAGTGGAGCCTACCACAAACTCTATAAATTCATCTTATATTGTCAGAAAGGTTGTATGCATGCGAGATGGTTCTGTGAGATATCACTTCTACATTGATCACACTTACTCTACATGTCATCATCCACTGTAGAAATTGCATATTGCACAGAGTGCGCATACTTTTGCTAATGTTATCCTTCTGAGCTGATGTTCTCAATCGTCCTGAGCTCTTTTTCAGCACTTGTGCCGTTAGAGGCTTTTTAGAGTTCACATCCTTAGCACAGGTTTTGGCTCTCATCAAGTCCGCGGATGTTTGGTGGTAGATGCCTTTGGTATTCAACTGAGGACTTACTCATTAGTAAGTCTTCGGACTTTTAGAGCCATATCCTATTCGTTACGTCCTTGGAGTTTTATTGGAATCGTTGATCTTTTATAGAGTCCTCGAGCCTTCCAAACTAAGTCTGTCTCTCGAATTAATGCAGCTCTTTTGGCATCTTAGGCCGTGGATTTAAGCCGTTAGGCTTCTTGGACTAAGTTAGTCTTTTGGGCCAAATTAATCTCTATGTCCTTCTTGGGATGCGGGCCTAACTTATAAAAATGGGTTCCTTGATTGGGTTTTAGGTGTTCACTACCATCGGTCTACATTATATTTTGTCAAAGAGGTTACACCCCACTATTGATGTTTTTTTTTAAAAAAAAAAATTTTAGACAAATTTAACATATCTCAAGTTATATAAAAGCATGCACATAGCATTTAAAAGATTTATGAGAAAATGTCTATGTCAAAGTTTATTGTATAATGTGCGTCTTATGTGATGTTAAAATATAATGAACCGATAAAAAAAATTTTAGCAGGCCATATAAAATAAAAACTAAATGTATTTTTGCTAGACAAAAGTAAATATCGCCTAATTTTTTCGATTGGGGAGAAGTTTAAACGCCAGCTGATAGACTTCACCCTATCGAGGTTTATCCGCTTAGGACTTAGACGACACCAAAGAGGGGGATGGTACAGGAGACAAAGTTACAGACTTACAGTCATACAGACAGCATAACCAGACAGAGGGAGTCCTTAGGGTCCAATACATCGCCGTTTTTCTCACTCTGTCTCTCTCTTGAAGTTGGAGCTTCGTCTCCATATCACAACCTCCCCCTCTACATCGTCAACAGTAGTACTCCCATTCTACATTTCAACTGCAGGCCTCTTCCAGCCTCGCAAGACTTATGGCCATATAATTTCCGGGAAAATCAAAAGAAGAAAATGTACTCGGCTATTCATTCCCTGCCCTTGGAAGGGCACGGTGGTGATCTCCACGGCGCGAATTTGGGAGGGGACGGTGCTTGTGTGGTTATGACGTCGGATCCCAAGCCCCGCCTCCGTTGGACTGCCGACCTCCACGAGAGATTCGTTGATGCTGTCGCTCAGCTGGGCGGCCCTGATAGTGCGTGCTTCATCCTAATTTTCTCTTTCCATTTGTTTCTCAAGTTGCAGTAGTTGTGTTTCATTCGCTTCTTTGTCACTCTTTTGTTTCATTTCTTTGTATTTTAATTTTTTATGTTAATTTGTTTATCGTATACTTTGACGATTTTCATGTTAATTTGTAGAATTTGCCGTTCGGTTGTGATTTCAATTGGAAAAACAAATCTTTTAGGATGTTTTTCTACTCCGCCCCGTTATATATCGGTAATATGCTGGTGAATCCTCTAATCTGCGGTTCTTCTTTGAAAATCTTCTATGAACTGACTGACCAGACCCCCAGTTAATGTGTTTGCTTTTCCCGAACCTGTGATTTGGTCCTAAAATTTCTGACATTAATTAGGACGCAGAGAGACTTTGTTTGAGCTGACCAATGAAATTAACTGCGGGAATGATTAGGGCTAGCTAGGTGAAGGTTCCGATTAGAGGTCGATCGTGACAGTTTAAGAGGGGTCTGTCGGAGGTGAATTCGTGTAATTGTTGTTTGGTTTCACATTTTATACGCCGAGCACAAAAGGCTACAAATGACTAGGATATGATAAACGGTGAGAATTTCTAAGTCATTGGTTTCTATTAGTTTTTGGCATACACTGCGCGTCCTACAATAGTTGACAGTACAAGGATGCAGCCAGAAATTGGACCGACAGCATATTATTGTCATTATGGGCTAAGTGAAGTTAGAAGATGAGCCTGACAACTCCTTATCCCATTCATCTCTCATCCCGCACACAGCCTTAAAATGCAATTTTCTTATCTTTTATAAGAATGATAACGCACACAATAAAGAGACGAGGGAAAGAGTAAGAACACACACGAGTTTTACGTGGAAACCCTCTTCTGAATAAGAGGAAAAAATCAGGAGACACTTAGTCTACAAAAACTTTACTATATGAATTCGGTTACAAAAAATCCCTGGTTACAAAAACTCATAAGAGAGTAAAGAATAGAGTACAAGAGTAAAATGGCTACTCATTATTTTATTATCACTATTTTTCTTCGTACTCTCACACACTTAGCACTATTTCGCTTGCATGCCCAGCATGCATATATATACACAAACATGACCGGGCGGCCGCCTATTCAGTAGGCAAGTTGCGTGTGCGCAAAGCCTGCCATCAACTCTACAACTTGCCACAAACTCTGCAACCTGCTGTCAACTTTGCCAAGTGCCATTCTGCTGAGAGAAGTTGACAAGTTTAGTCAATCAGTTACTAATTCTAAAAGTCAAACTTTATTTCTGCAAAAACTGTTTGCACAGACATTGCAGGTATTACAATCCCCAGGCGTTGACCAAAGTCCTCAGTCTTGTTGCCTAGAGTCCTTGGACATAATCCCATATTCTCAGCCGTGACCTAATGTTCTCGATCAAAAGCTGATGTCTTTAGCTATTACTTAGAGTCCTCGCCCTTCAATCAAAGTCCTTGTTCATTATTGAAAGTCCTCGTCCCTTAGACAATGTCCTCAACCGTTAGTTTAAGGTCCTCGTGCCTTAATTAGTAACTTCGGCCGTTATTCCACTTTGGCTAAGTATGATGACTCCAGCCCTTATTCATGTTGGTCAATTCCCACACGGGAGTGACTAAAAAATTCCAACAAATTTTCTCTCACGATCGTAGAGGAATTTAATCAATCAGTCCAGCCATATTGCAACAGGCTTCGAGCTTTCCCTTAGGTAGAACCTTAGTCATCATGTCTGATCCGTTTTCTTCAGTTTAGACTTTCTTCAGTGATAGTAGTCTCATGCCAACATCTCTCACCTAATGGTATCGAATATCAATATATTCGATCTTGAATGGAATGAGGAGTTTCTGCAAAGATGTTTGGCACTTTGGTTGTCGCAAAGTACCACGTGCTTTTCCTATTCAAACTCAAGTTCTTGGACAAACTTTTTTATCCACAGCATCTCCTTGCTGGCCTCAGTTACAACAATGAATTCTGCTTCAGTGGTAAAAAGAGCACATATTTTTTCAACTTTAACTGCCAAGAAACTGCTAATCCGGCAAACTTAACAAGATATCCCGAAGTAGACTTTTGGGAGTCAACATTGCAGGCCATGCCAGTATCAGTATATCCGACCAAAAGAGGCTTATCACTTCCAAAATATAAGCTCATCTTGGAAGTTTCTAAAAAATATTTTAATATCCACTTTATTGCCGACCAATGCTGTGTTTCGGGATTTGACAGGAACCTGCTAATAGTGCCGACCGCATGGGTAATGTCATTAAGCTCCCTATGACCGAAGAGTAGGGCACGCTTCTTATATTGGCCTTTTTATCATCCGAGGTCAGACACTGCCGTTTGCTTAATCTGAAATGGCTTGCCAGTGGAGTGCTCACTAGTTTAGCCTTCTCCATCTTAAAACGCCGAAGTACTTTCTTAATATAGCTTTTCTAGGACAGCCACAACTTCCTATCCTTGTGGTTGCGAAATATTCTGATGTCCAGAATCTGTTTCGCCATCCTCAAGTCCTTCATAGCAAAAGACTTCTCAAACTGCTGCTTCAACACCATAATTCAAGCACCGTTTTGTTCAACGATCAACATGTCGTCCACATAGAGTAAGAGAATGACGAAATCATCCTCGGAAAATTTCTGCACAAAGACACAGTGGTTCGAAGTAGTCTTTCAGTATCATTAACCGACTATGACAGACTCAAACTTTTTGTACCATTGTCTTGGAGCCTACTTCAGCCCATACAAGCTTTTCTTCAAACGACACATTAGTTGTTCCTTCCCCTTGACCTTGAATCCCTCCGGCTATTCCATATAGATTTTCTCCTCAAGGTCACCATGGAGGAATGCCGTTCGGACATTTAATTACTCCACCTCCAAATTCAGAACAACAGCCAAATTGAGCACGACCCAAATCGAGGACATCTTCACTACTGGAGCAAAAATTTTATCAAAATCAACCCCTTTATGCTGGTTGAAGTCTTTCACCACCAGCTGCGCCTTATACCTTGGTTGTGAAGTGCTCTCTTTAGTCTTCAAGCGGAAGACCCACTTGTTTTTTAGAGCTTTTTTTTCTTTAGGCAATTCAACCAACTTGAATATGTGATTTTTATGCAGTGAACTCATTTCATCCTACATGATTTTTAACTATTCTGCCTTGTGTCGTCCTTCATTGCCTCCTCAAAACTTTCAAGCTCTCCTCTATCAGTGAGTAAAACATACTCATTGGCTGATAGGCGAACAAATAATCGTCGGTCCCTTGAGGATCGTCGGACAGTAACTTTCTCGGCCAGTTGAGGAGTGACGTCATTCTCGTATTGATCAGGCACCTAATTGCTTTATCATCTTCCTCAACCACACTTGGGCCATTACCCTCATTGTGAGGAGGTGCCGGTCGGACAATATCAGCACTCATCTTGTTAGTCCGACCGGCGTCTGATACGAGCTTCTTCTCCTCGCCAATATCCTCAATGGTCTCTCCTTTAACAAAAACCACATCCTTTGACCGGACAAGCTTCTTCTCAATAGAGTTATAAAACCTAAATTCCAGTTCATCTTTCCCGTAACCCAGAAAGACATATTGCATTGTCTTTGGCTCTAGCTTATTCCTCTGATCCTTCGGGATGTAAACGAAGACCTTACACCTAAATATCCAAAGAAGGTTATAGGATGGCTCTTTTCTAGATCACATCTTTTTTGGGACTTTTTCATTCAATGGTCTATTGGGCGACCTATTGATGACATAAGTTACCGTCCTCAAGGCTTCTGCTCAAACTGATTCAGGGAATTTTGCTTCAGAGAGTAGGCACTTGGCCCTCTTCGTTAATGTGCGGTTTATCCGCTTAGTCACACCGTTCAACTGTGCTGTTTTTTGTGGGGTCGTTTGATGCCGAATACCATGCGTTCAACAATAGGTGTCAAAGGTAGGCTCCAATGTACTCATTGCTATTGTCGCTTCGGATGCACTTCAATTTTCTTCCCATTTGTCGTTCAATTAGAGCATGATAATGCTCAAAAACTCTAAGGACTTGATCTTTCGTCTTGAGTGGGTAAACCCACAGTTTCTTTGTGTAATCATTGACGAATGAGACAAAATACTGTGCTCCTCCAAAAGACTTCTCCTTGAATGGCCCGCAGACGTCGGTGTGTACTAACTCAAGCAACTCGGCCTTTTTGGAAGATAAGTCTCCATAAAACGAGACTCGTCGTTGCTTTCCTGCCATACGATGATGGCAAGTCCTCAGTCCGTCCTCCTTCATGCCTGGAATGAAGCCCTTCCTGACCAGATAATTCATTCCTTTCTCACTCATGTGGCATAGTCGTCAGTGCCACAAATCAGAAGACTCCACACCACTGGCAACATTTACCTCTCCTATCTCAGCAGAGGCCTGCGACATGTAAAGGCCAGACATCCTTCTCCATTGGGCAGCTACTAGAGACCCTTTAGTCAGTTTATATACCCCTTCACAAAAGACGTTACAAAAATCATCATCATCAAGTCAACCTACTGCAATTATATTCATTAGAATATCAGAGACGTATCGGACGTCCCTCAATAACAGTTGGATTCCATTGTTGGGGACGAGTGACACATCATTGCAGCCAATAAGTCTAGAAGTCTCCATTTTTTTAATCTTTAACACTCTAAAGTCACTTAGAGTGTAAGATGTAAAAAACCCTTTCCAAGACGTGACGTGGATGGATGCACCAGTATCCACTACCTAGTCAGTCTCCTGCTCGGCCAGGTTCACAACGTCATCCACTTCACAAGTCAAAAGGAGATCACCTCTAGTAACAACTAAGACCGAGGCCTTTTCCTCACCTTGTCCCTTTTCGGCTTCGTTCTCCTTTTTCACGTTCTCATATTTTCACTTATAACAATACTTTTTAATGTGGCATTTCTTTCCACAATGATGGCATTCGAGGTTTTGATACCTCGACCTCGACTTACTACTGCCTTTTTTCTCTAAACTTTGGGCCGCGCCCTTTACTCTTTCCCCATGACTCAATCATCAGTATTTCGGAGTGCTAAGAGGTGGAGGTCCTTTATGACCGCCGTCTCATTTTCTCGTTCAGCACAGCTCCTTTAGCCATCTCAAGAGTTACCACGCCGTTCTGTATAGTATTGGCGATAGTGATTCTCATAATTTTCTATGAGTTCGGTAGAGTTGCAAGAAGTCACAGGTTCAGCACTTTGTCTTTAAATTTAATCCCCATGCCATTTAACCGGTCCACACATCCCTAAAACTCGTTCAGATGGTCGGCAATGGATGAGCCATCCTTGTATTGCACCTGCATTAATTTAATCAGGTGATACAACTTATTGTTACCGGTTTTGGAAGCATAGAGCATCTCTAGCTTCTCCTATTGTGTTTTGACATTTGTTTCACTCCGAATGTGGTTGTACAAATTATTATTCACAAACTGCCGAATATAGCCACACACCTGCCTGTGCTAGAGAGACCGGCCCTCTTCTGATTTCGCCTTGGGCTTTTGAGTGGTGAACACTAAAAGGTGCATTGATTTGACAAGCAGCAAATTTGACATCTTGCTCTGCCAATTATCATAGTTTGTGCCATTAAGACAAATCATACTGTTTTCGACCTCCATCGATTTCAACATCGTTTAATAACCGGCACTAACAATCAGTCTTTGATACCACTTGTTGGAAAAAATAATGGTCGGTCAGACAATATCAGTGAAACCGAGTTGGACAAGAATAATAACGCACTCAATAAAGAGATAAGGAAAGGAGCAAGAATACACACGGGTTTTACGTGGAAACCCTCTTCTGAATAAGAGGGAAAATCCACGTGACACTTAGTCCACAAACAACTTTACTATGTGAATTTGGTTATAAAAAACTCCTGGATACGAAAACCCCTGGGAAAGTAAAGAATAGAACACAAGAGTAAAATGGCTACTCCTTGTTTTCTTCTCTCTATTTTTCTTAGTCTCACACACTTACCACTATTTTGCTTGCATGCCCAGCATGCATATACATACACAAATATGACCAGGTGGCCGCTTATTTAGTAGGTAGGTTGCGTGTCCACAAAGCCTGCTACCAACTCTGTAATCTGTTGCCAACTCTGCCAAGCGCCATTCTGTCGGGAGAAGTTGACCAGCTCAGCTAATCTGCTACCAACTCTAAAAGTCAACTTCCTTTCTGCAAAAGCTGTTTGGGCATTGCAGGTATTACAGCCCCCATGCGTTGACCAAAGTCCTCAGTCTTTTTGCCTAGAGTCCTCGGATATAATCCTATGTCCTCGACCGTGACCTAATGTCTTCGGTCAAAAGTTAATATCTTTAGCCATTACTTAGAGTTTTCGTCCTTTAATCAGAGTTCTCGTTCATTATTGAAAGTCCTCGTCCCTTAGACAATGTCCTCGGCCCCTGGTTTAAGGTCCTCGTGCCTTAATTAGTAACTTTGGCCGTTATTCCACTTTGGCAAGTATAATGACTCCGGCCCTTATTCATGTCGGTCAATTCCCACATGGGAGTGACCACAAAATCCCGACAAAAATGACTCTGCTTCCATGAATATTTAGTGTCCTTGTAGGCTGTTGAAATACTTTATGATGTCATGAAGCAGGTGTAAGAGGTTTTTTTTATGTTTGTTTAGCATTGCCAGCAGAGCAACAGTACTTGTTGCTGATAGAGGATTGTGTGTGAATTTGGCCATGCATTTCTCTCATTTTGAGCCATCAAAACTCAACTGCTACTTAAGAATGATTATTATCTACTGCACTGATTTAAAAAAAAACGTTTAATTCTATTTCACACATACCAGAATGATTTACAAGATGACACATTGGGCACAATGAAATCTCTTTAATGTTTTGGTATGTGTTTTGGATGGCATTGGTCAAGTGAAAGCACTAGCATACTCCTTGTTACTGACTTATCTAGGGCCTGACAAAACATCTGACTCCAATCTATGTTCATAACTAACCATAAATCTGCGTCATGTGTGTAAATCAATGTCACACTAAGCCCATGCCTTGTAGGTGACACATCATTAAGCAATCTGCCATGTGTTATAGTGTGTCACACCATTATCTCATTGTTTGGTAGATTCTCCGTCAGTCTATGCAGGTGTAACGGCATGGTTCAACCTATGACCACGTACATTGTGCTACAGAGATACATGCTTAATGTAGCTAAAGCAAATGTCTGTTCGTGATACTTTCATATTGACTTACATTATAAATTATGTTGGAGTACTTAATATAAATAGCAACAAATTGAACGTATTTACGCTTGTAAGGTTTCTGGCATGCCACTCTATCACTGGTCATGATGATTACATGAGCTTTCTCACACCATTAATGGTCACAATTTGGTTAAAATAACATTGAGCTGACTTACTGGTTTTGGTTCTTTCTGCATCTTCTGAAGCATATATGTTCTTATCACGGGCAAGGAATCCTTGTAGCAGTTTTAGTCTACATGCTGAATCCTTCCCATCTAGTAGTGATTGATATGAAACTCAAACTAACCTGTTGTATTTGCTTTAGGGGGACAGTCTTTCTGGCTACATAGACGAGAATCATTAAGAAAGTAGTATTCTTTCTGCTTGCATTTATATTTAGGAAGCACAAAACGTCTTTTTCTTAAGTTATTTTGTATTTCTTGCTGGTTTGAAACTGATGTTTTCATTATCCTTTTTTTTTTTTTCCAGAAGCAACACCGAAGACTATCATGAGAACAATGGGAGTCAAAGGCCTGACCCTGTATCATTTGAAGTCACACCTGCAGGTACTGTTGGTTTAACTATATCCATAATTGTGTTTGTGATATAGTCACACCAACAGGGAAGCTTTGATATTTGGGCTGCGTAAAACCTTGAAATATGATTATTGTAATAACCTATTATGTTATGGATTAGACAGTGACAGTGACATTAAGGATGAATCTTATTGTACTATTCTCTAAACAGTGGTCTGTTCCTACTTCTTCTTGGTTCATTTAGTGCTACTAGTCTAATCCTATTGATCTGTGGTACTCTTCGTGCTTTTCTTTTATGAGGATGAAAACTTACAGTCATGTTATTTGGACTAGTTAACAAAATCATAACTATTTCTTTCCTGTTCCCGATGTATCATTGCAGAAGTATAGGTTGGGGAAGCAATCATGCAAAGAAGGAAATGACATCTCTAAAGATGGTACCACCGAGGCTTTCATCTTAAAAGCCTAGCTCTTTGTCCTAATTGGTGTTGCAATTTTTGTATGACATGCATTAACACAGTCATCTCCAGCAGGTTGCATAATTTCCTAGGCACGGGGCAGTGACAGCATCTCATTCTGTTTTTCTAATATTATACATTTTAACCTCTAGTATCAGAACTTACTCTCCAAATTTTCATCCTCCTTGTGCAATGTTGATCATATTTATCTGGGCTAGATAGCCTTTTCTTGTCCTCCCTCTACCAAAAAATCTTCATCCTTCTATAAGGTCACTTACTCAAATTTGAGTTTTGGATTCATTTTTATTTCTGCAACTGCATTCTTGCATATCGTTATGCATGTGTGCCTATGTTGCACTAGTGTTTTGTCTGGGCAGAAAGTCAAGTTACATGCTTAAGATTCTTGTTCAGTGATATCTGGTATGTTGGGATTGCAGCTTCATGTGTTGCTGAGAGTCAGGATGCAGATTCATCAACATTAACGTCTTCAGGAATGATCGCCCAAGATTTGAATGAGTATGTTACATTTATTATGCATTTTTGAATTAAGCTTCTCCTTAAATGTTAATCTGTTTTGGGCAGTGGATATCAAGTTACAGAGGCACTGCGAGTCCAGATGGAAGTCCAACGACGACTGCATGAGCAAGTGGAGGTGAGTTGTCCTCTGTTGTGTGTGGCATAGATGCTTATTTAGGAAAGACTATTGATAGGAAATGAGATGCTGGTGGTGTTTATGGACATTAGGTGCGGCGCCATCTCCAACTTCGCGTAGAGGCACAAGGCAAATACCTGCAGTCCATAATTGAGAAAGCATGTAAGGCTCTCAATGACCAGGCTACAGCATTTGCCGGGCTTGAAGCAGCTCGTGAAGAACTGTCTGAACTGGCCATCAGGGTTTCTAACGATTGTAATGGGCTGGTACTGCCTGTGGCTGATACCCATAAAATGCCCAATGCAAATACTTCAACTCTGCCTGCAAGAATTGGGGATTGTTCGGTTGACAGCTGTTTGACTTCAATTGGAAGCCCAGTTTCTCCAAATCCAGTGTGTGCTGGATCACAAGGTGCTACAATGAAGAAGAGGCCTAGACCTTTCTTGGGCAATGGGGACTTGATGCCTTCGGAGAGCAATATGCAGTACGAAGTGGGGTGGATGATGACTACTACTATGTAGGATGAAACATAGGACAGGCTCCTTCTTCAAACAACTCCTGCCTTTGTCAAATCTTTATCATGTCATGATTTTTTTTTTTTGTGTTTGGGCTGCTGCAGCGTCTATGGTCTGGTCTGTATATCATATTGTCAAGGTGCCTATCCATCCCCTGGGCTCTCCCAAGCACTTCTCTAATCGGTCTTCCTTTCCAACCAGGCTCCGCGTTCATCAAAACTCTGTTAAGGCGGTGACATTAATGAGCTATCCCAGTTGCCACCGTGGGGGAGGGGGTGATGTTGGTTTGAAGAAGCACGGGTGATTCAACGAGCGATTTCTAAGGGGCCAAGCAAAAAACATTGGGCCGGTAACAAAATTAATTAGAAGAATGCTTCTTTAAAATGATCTTTGAATTATTTTTCCTTAAACAATATGAACTTTGATCTTTCTTCAATAAAGCTTTTGAAAAGTTGATGTAATGTTCTTTAAGCTGATATGAATATCTAAAAGTAGGTT
>JAODPA010138435.1:0-16095 GCA_025585075.1 Nepenthes mirabilis
TATTTATTGTTGAGTTAAAGAAAGGAAAGAAAGTGGGTTATAACATAATATAAAGGCATGAATTGGATGAGTGGCAAATCAAACTTGATGGGTATGTTCATAATGGGTTAGCTCAAGAAGAGAAATGGCTCAAATTCACAAAGACTCATACATGCATCTGGACGGTTAACGCCTGGCAATGACCGGATGGGAGACTAAGTTGGGCGACGAACAGGCTCCCCATGAAACGGTCAACATTTCTATTGACCGAAAATATTATAATAGGTCGGCCTAAGAGAGCAAGCCTCACGTGGACCAGGCCCAATTGGGCACACACCTTCGTACACGATCAGTAACGGCTCTCTTCTCTAATTTCGCGTCTTCCCAGAAGGTAATCTTTACTGTACGGATACCAACAAATTTAGCGCACGTCTCATGAGAAAAGTGTCAAATTCTCTCTTCGTACCCATTGTAAACCCTAACGGTAATAAAATGCAAAAGGAAGGGGAGTAATCCTGGGAGCCGTTACCACCATTAAAGCTCACTGCCAAGAAAGGAAGCAATCCCAACAGATTGCAAGAATCAAACCCTCCTACCCGAGGAAGGTTGCCAAATATTTCATCTATAAAAGCTCATAGAGTCTTCACTCCAGGGCATGCTCACTTCTAAGGCTACAAATGCTCACTATTGAGATCACATACGCTCATTACTCAGACAACAGATACTCACTTCTCTGTTGAAAGCTCTCATAAGCTCTCATAGTACTCTGATAAGTTCTTCAAGTCCTCACGCTTACAGAACTCTGACTCTCTCCCTTTCTCACTACATTCCTTGCGAACACAATGTTGAGAGATTGTACTCCTCACGAGCCACAGAAAAGACTCTCACGTCGAGAACCTCCATCCCAAACACTCTTTATCTTCTTGCTACTCTCATTTCTCTTTACTTTCTTAAAATTTTGAAGGCCGATAACTAACTTGAGAATCGGAGTATTTTCGGTGGGATAATATTTCACCGACACTTGAGATCTTATTTACTGTAGTGGTGTGCAGGGTCCAGACACGGTGAACAGAGTAGGATCCAAACGACCAAATCGACCCAAATTTATTTGAAACTTGGATTCAGGGACGCATCATTAGTGCCATCTGTGGAAAACGCTTACAAAAAGCAAACCACGTTTTCCTATAAACCTTTCTCAATTTCACCTTCCAAGCTAACCAGAATAATGAATACGAGAGTACAAGCTAGCGAGCCCACTAGAGATGTGACCTCTCCCAACCAAGACTGCGCTGCTAGTGCCATGGTCAACGGGACGGTCAACGGGGTGCCCGCACCCTCCTTTTAAAATCTAGTGGAGCACATACAAAACACCAAAAGAATACTCCAGATACTCAGCTCCCGCCAGGAGCACTCTCAGTAAGGGACTCCGCCCACGGCAGTCCTTGCACCGACCTCCAAGAGAGAAGGCCAGAGAAAGAAGAAGTCGGCCAAAAAATCTAAAAGGTCGGTCAGCATCCGGATGCCTGAGTCCTCACGCACTCTAAGTTGGCCAAGGCTTGAAGAGTGCTCAGGAGCATGACTCCAGAGAAAACTCCGAAACGAGGGAACCCCCAATATTCTTGAATAGAGACCAGGACCCAGACCTAAGAGGGAGCCTTCCAGGTCATCAGATCTACTGGTGGCAATAACCGACCAGTAATTGGCCACACCAGAGAAGGAACGGAGTTGATGACCTATCTCAACTCCAAGAGATCAGCCAATGCTACTCGAGCTGACCTGAGATTTGAAAAAATCTGGAACTGCGTGTTCAAAGATGACAAGGACTCTATCGATTTGGGCAGATCTCCTTTCATCGCCGAAATCTTGAACAGACCAATGCCGGCAAATTTCAAGAACCCATTGACTCGTACTATGGGAGCGCAAATCCGATGAATCACCTCGATTATTTTTGTTTTCATTTGAGTCTGCAAGGGTTGGAGGATGTAGCGATGTACCGTTACTTCCTGCTTACATTGAAAGGGGATACTCGTATATGGTTCCACCACCTCCCCTCAAATTCGATCAGAAGTTTCAGGAAGTTGACTGATATCTTCTTGGCACAATACGCCTCCAGTCGCTGAGAAGAGAAGAAATCTGGGCACCTTTCTCGCATCAAGTAGAAGTAGGGAGAGAATCCACTGAAATTTCTGAATCGCTTCGTGGCGGAAGGCAGACGGATTCCCAAACTCACAGAGGAGATGAAGTTGGGTAGTTTCATCTTCGCACTGACGTACGAAGACTTCTTCAGGCACCTAGCGCACAAGAACCTGTAGACCTTTCAGGAGGCGGAGTCCATCACCCGGGCCTACGCAGCAGCAGAGGAGGCCAACAAGGTTAAGCATCTCGAGCGGACCAAATAGCCTCGCTCATTCCAAGGAGAGGGAATGAGAAAGTTTAACAGTGGCGATCACTCCCGCAGGAAGCACCACAGGACCGGACTACAAGAGCGTAAGGATTGTGGGCCGATCAATCTGACACCCTTGACCGACACAAGTTCGAACGTCCTCATGCAGTTCGTGAAGAGAAGTTTCTTAAGTAGCCAAAACCACTTAAAAGGCGGATGGAGGAAATCTGGCTAAGTATTGCGATTTCCATCGATCTTTCGGACACTCCACAGATTACTGCAAGGCTCTCCAGCTCAAGACAGAATAGCTGATCTGGAGAGGCCACCTCACTCGGTTCGTCAAGAACCTTGGCCAGATTTCAGGCACTACAGGCGGAGAAGAATCGGAGCCTTCCCCTCTACGAAATCGGGTTGCGGTAGGAGTAGTCAATATGGTCACCACTCGACCGCCCAAGAATCTGGCGGATAATGAGTAACAGACTGGGAGGAAGAAGTAGCGCACCACGGACAATGTCATTAGTTTTAGTAACAATGACTTAGCACATGTAGTTTTTTCCCATGCAGATCCCCTTATTGTATCCGCACTTGTTTCGGATGGAAATTTTCACTACCAATTGAAACGAGTATTTATTGATAATAGAAGTTCACGCGATTTGTTTTACCTTAATACGTTTTTTAAACTTGGTTTAAAAAGGAATCAATTAAAGCCTGCCGAAGGCCCGCTATACGGTCTTGACGACGAGCCGGTACCCGTCCAAGGGACGATCCAATTAGAGGTTACCCTGGACACGTACCTAAAAACGGCAAGTCATACACTTACCTTCTTGGTAGTCGAATTACCCTCCATATACAACGCTATACTAAGCCGCTCGTACCTAACACCGTTCGGAGACGTCACATAGCTACCCACCTTAAGATGAAATTCCTGACGCCATACGGTGTGAGCAAAATGCTGGGTGACCAAGTCACTGGGTGGATATGATACATCTCCCAAATCACTCCCAACGGTAGCACTAGGTTGGTAGGAAAATTTGACCATCGAAACGAAATAATCCTACAGCAAGTGCAGTCTTGTGAGGCAACTGATCTGGTTTCATTGAACCCAGAGGATTTAGAAAGGTGCGTGCAGATCGGCGGCTCACTCACTAGCACACTACGCAACGAGCTGATCATGTTTTTGTGACAGAACGTCGACATCTTTGCATGAGCTCCCGCTAATATGCTTGGAATTCCGACCGGAGTAATGATTCACAAGTTAGGTCTTGATCCTGACGGCAAGCTCGTCAACCAGAAGCGAAGAAACCACTTGGTAAAAAAGTTGGTCGCCATCCGAAAATAAGTAAGGAAGCTGCTGGACGCCAACTTTATCAGGAAAGCCCAGTACCCGGATTGACTCTCCAACGTCGTCCTAGTGAAGAAAAGTAACAAAAAATTATGAATATGAGTCGATTTTACCAACGTTAACACAACCTACCCGAATGACAATTTTTATTTACCCATAATCGACCTGCTGGTAGACTTTATGTCTGGATATGAGCTATTGTGCTTCATAGACGTGTACTTAGGCTACAACCAGATTCAGATAAACCAAAAGGACGATGAGAACACCTCGTTCATGATGGATCATGGCACTTATTATTATAAGGTAATACCCTTTGGTCTGAAGAATACAAGAGACACTTACCAACGGCTCGTAAACAAAATGTTTGAAAAGCGGATCGGCCATAATATGGAGGTGTACATCGATGACATACTCATCAAGAATAGGACCACCAGTGACCATATTCGCGATCTAGTAGAATCATTTGAAGTGCTCCGCGCACATTAAATAAAACTGAATCCGGCCAAGTGTGTCTTCGGAGTGGCCTCGAGAAAATTTCTAGATTTCATCGTCTCACAACGAGGGATCAAGGCAAACTCAGAGAAGATCAAGACCCTTGTGGACATAGCTCCACTGCGGAGCGTCAAGGATATCCAACAACTGACCGGATGATTAACAGCATTATCCAGCTTTTTAGTTAAGTCTGGTGATAAATACGAACCATTCTTTAAAGCTATCAGGGGGACAAAATCAAACGGCTTTCAATGGACGGCGGAATGTCAGGCTGCCTTCAGTGAGTTGAAGCAGTATCTAGCTAACTCGCCATTACTGACGTCACCCAAGGACGGATAAGAGTCATACCTCTACTTAGCAATGTCAGATATGGTCCTCAACTCTGTCCTCGTCCGTCGGGACTCCAACACTTAGCGGCCAATCTACTACGTAAGTAAGATGTTGACCGGCCCAGAGATGCGCTACTCATGCGCGGAGAAGTTAGTTTTAGCGTTTGTTTTCTCCGCCAAAAAATTGAGACCCTACTTCTAGGCACACAGCGTGATTGTTCTCACCAACAAGCTTCTGAAGAGTATTCTCCAGAAACCCGACGTTTCTGGGCGACTGGTGAAGTGGACTATCGAATTTGAAAAGTTTGACATCAAATTTCGGTCCAAATCAGCCATTAAAGGGAAGGCTCTGGCGGACTTTATCGTGAAGACTACGACCCTAATTTTCGAAGAACAACCCGCTGAAGATACAAAACGACATGAAGGAGTGTCAGAATGGGTCCTCCACATAGACGGATCGTCTACAGACTCAGGAAGTAGTGCCGGGGTAGTCCTCAAAACCCCTGATGGGTATGAGGTGAAGTATTCTTGTGACAAACCGGCCATATTTCACCGTATATGGTTGCCGTCAACACATCATACATACATCGTATGATAATATATATATTCGTTAAAAGGTGGACTTAAATTTTTTTCTTTTCTTTTCTCTATTTTATATAGCGTGCACAGAATCGCAAAAGGACAAATTTTTTGAGTTGGCCACCAAGGTTCCGGGTCACCTTAACTTGACCGGCCAGAAACGTGGTCAGCCAGTTAGACACGAAGGTCCTAAACAAGTTGAGAAGCCATTAGAAATTACAAATTACTCACAACTATAAAATTATATGGAAGCATACTAATATTCATTAATTTTCACGACGGAATCATTTTATAAAATCTTTCCAAAATAATCAAAAGAGAATATATCAATTTCACTTAGGCACTGCTATTTGATTTTTGGTCAGCTATCCTGCTTTGTTAGTCTATCACACTTCATTCTTTCTCGTCAGGTATAAACGCATCATCATAGCCTTTTCTGTAGATTTCCTTACTTAATTCTGTGGCCTTAAACTTCTTCCTTCCTCTTCGTTTCCTTTAAATTTCCCCAAGATCTCCTTCCCAAACCCCCAGATTTATTATTTATAGGTAATGGGTCGATGGGAGTAGGTTGGGAAAGGCTAACTACTTCGTACCCTTTTTTTTGTTTTAGTCCCCTTTCTAGAAGGTCAGCGGGGTGATTGGGAGTAAGTCTCCTACTACCTATATTTTATTCATTTTATGTCATCTAGGAGATTTCGAAGAATTCAAGCAAGTGAAAGCAAATCACCTACTCTGGTAGGACACTCTATCTTTAGAAACTTACTCAATCTTATCCTGAAATCGTCTCCGAAATATTGGTCTCTAGAATTTTCTCAATCATTTTTGAAAACCTTCTCAATCGTCTTCGAAAATCGTCTCTAGAAACCTTCTCAATCGTCTCCGAAAATTTACCTAATTTGTCTCTTGAAAAGTCTTCGTCTCTGGTGATCTAAGTCTCTAGAAATCATCCTCAAGGTCTCCAAAAAATTCCTTTAGCTTTTAAGGTCTCCGGATATTATTCTCAAAGTCTTCGGAAGGGTTCATGGTCTCCGAAAACATTGGCATTTGGTCACCAGATTATCGTCTCCGAAATCAGAGTCTCCGAAAATCATCTCTAAATTCATCGTCTCCGGAGATCAAGGTCTCCGAAAGTTTCTTCCAAGATCTCTGAAAATTTGGCATGCACCTTGGTCTCTGGATTTTGCCCAATACTGCCTGAAAATGGTCTTCGGAAGAACATCTCCGGAGATTTATCACATGATCTCCAAATTTCCTTCGTCTTCGGAGATCATTGCCCGTGGTCTCTGGAATTCCTTCACCTCCGGAGATCACTGTTCACGGTCTACGAAAATCACATCTTATCTCTTGAACTCTTGGTCATCGCTCCCTCATCCTGATCAACCTTTCATCTTCAAATTTTCGATCAACTAATACTACCTCAAATTCTCAGTTAACTTGCCAACCTTTCTTTAGGTTTGGTGATTTTTATCATGACTTAATATTTCTTTCATTAAAGCAAATTTTAATTATATAACATAAATTACTATATGTAAAAACCAGGATGTTACAATCTCTTCCACTTATAGAAATTTTATTCTCGAAATTTTGACGAACCTCAGCTTGTCATTTGTCAAGCTCTACCTCTAAGTTATGGGCTCTCATGCTATTTGTACGCCACTCAAATTAAATCTTTTACTAATACCTCAAAACGTAAAATGTGGAAAAAAAATTAAAATTTCAGAAGGTACCTTTAATCACATTCAATGATGCTTAGCTATCCTGAACTGTCACTGCAAAGCCTTTAGATGCGACAGTGGACTTTTGCATCTCCGACTTTCTAAGTGTGGGGCAATCCTTGACTCGGTGATCCTGCAGCCTATGGTTAAAACAAGTCCTCGTTAATTTAAAGCAAGTTTTTCCTAGGTGATTTCCTCCACAATGGGTGCAACTTTCTGTTGACGCTTAGAAACTGGACGCTGGCTCAATTTTGGTGCTACTTTTCTATTGATTCGACACTTTTCCCTTTTTAGAAGGCCCTAAGGATCTTGAATTGGCTGCCTCACCAAAACTTCTCCTACTAACAGCCATTTTCTTGAAAAATTCTTCATTCTCAAGTTCCTTCTCGTAAATAATGGCCCTATCTAATACTTCTCCATATGTAAGCAGCTTCAATGTTAATAGATGTTTTCTAATATCGTCCCTTAGACATCGAGAAAATTTTCTAGCCCTTCTTTCTTCGTCCTCCACCATATACAGAGTATACCTAGATAGCTCCGTAAATTTCGTATCGTACTCGGTCACGGTACAAGTGCCTTTTCTTAATCGTAAGAATTCATCTTTCTTCTACCCACAAAGATTGGTAGAAAAATATTTCTCCAGAAATACTGCCTTAAACATACCCCAAACAATTTCGCTCTCTTACATCTCAAGCATTCTTTTCTGTATTTTCCACCAGTGATGGGCCTCTCCTACCAACTTATGAGTCATAAACAGCACTCTATCCTCAGCCGGATATTTAATCACGGTAAACACCTTTCTTAGCCGTTGGATCCACGTTTCTGCTTTTATTGGATCTGGTTCTCCTAGAAACTCTGGAATTTACTCATTGGTGAAGCGGTCATTTACAGATGTTCCCTGATTTACAGGAATTGGGATTGGAACGAGGGCCAGATTTTGTTATCCCATGGTTTCTATGACATTGGTTATCCTTTCTAGCAGGTTCAAGTACTTCTCCTCCCGATTTTGAGAATTACTACTACTAGCAGCTCGTTTTTCTCTATTTGTCATTCCTCAACCAGTGCACTAGAACCAAAATAATTCTGTCAGATCAAAATTTAAGCCCTAAAATTTATTAGCACACAACATTTCCCTAGATACCACGTTCTGGTTTTACTTAGTGCTAGCCTATTTTGCCAGATTAGAATGATTAAATCTAATCAAAGTAATTCATTCTTTTACCTATCATTTGATCGAAATTAATCTATCATAAGCTTCCGCATAGATTCAAATTAGCACCTAAGGTATCTCATTTCTTTGACACCAATTGTGACAGACCGATCATATTCCACCGCATACGGTTGCCATCAACACATCGTACATATATCGTGTAATAATATATATATTGGTTAGAAGGTGGACTTAAATTTTTTCTTTTCTTTTATCTATTTTCTTTTATCCAAACTTCTTGAAATGGCAACCAAGGTTCAGTGTCACCTTAACTTGATCGGCCAAAAACGAGGTTGGCCGGTTAGACACGAAGGTCCCGAACAAGCTGAGATGCCCCTAGGAATCACAAATTACTCACAACTATAAAATCATGCGGAAGCATACTAATATCCATTAATTTTTACAATGGAATCATTTTGCAAAATCTTCCCAAAATAATTAAAAGAGAATACATCAATTTCACTCAAGCACTACTATTTAATTTTCGATCAGCTATCCTGCCTTGCTAATCTATCACACTTCATTCTTCTCGTATGGAGTAAACTCATCATCATCTTAGCCTTTTATGTAGATTTTCTTAATTCCTTAGCCTTAAATTTCTTCCTTCCTCTTTGTTTCCTTTGTTTTTCCCTAAGACCTCCTTCCCAACCCTCAGATTCATTATTTATAGGCAATGGGGTCGGTGGGAGTAGGTGGGGACAGGCTAACCACTTCGTACACTTTTTTTTTGCTTCAATCCCCTTTCTAGAAGGTCAGCGGGGTGTTGAGAGCAGGTCTCCTACTACCTATATTTTATTCATTTTATATCTTTTAGAGAATTCCAGAGAATTTGAGCAGATGAAAGTCGTTCACTCCTTAGAAACTTATCCAATCTTATCCTGAAATCGTCTCCAGAATATTGGTCTTCGAAATTTTCTCAATCGTCTCTGAAAATCGTCTTTAAAAACCTTCTCAATCGTCTCCGAAAATTGTCTCTGAAACCTTCTCAATCGTTTCCGAAAATTTACCCAATTTTTTTCCTTAAAAGTCATCGTCTCCGGAGATCTAGGTCTCCGGAAATCATCCTTAAGGTCTTCGAAAAATTCCTTTGGCTTTCAAGGTCTTCGGATATTATCCTCAAGGTCTTCGGAAGGATTCATGGTCTCTGGAAGAATTTTAGTCTTCGAATTATCATCTCCAAAATTATCATCTCCAAATTTATCGTCTTCGGAAATCAAGGTCTCCGAAAATCATCGTCTTCAAATTCATCATCTCCGAAGATCAAGGTCTCCGAAAATCATTATTTCCAAATTCATTGTCTCTGGATATCAAGGTCTCCGAAAGTTTCTTCCAAGGTCTCCGAAAATTTGGCATGCACCTTATTCTCCGAATTTTGTCTAATACTACCCGAAAACGGTCTTCGGAAGAATATCTCTGGAGATTTATCACATTATCTTCGGATTTCCTTCATCTCCGGAGATCATTGCTCATGGTCTTCAGAATTCCTTTACCTCTGGAAATCATTGTTCACGGTCTCTAGAATTCACATCCTGTCTCTTGAAATCTCGGTCATCGATCCCTTATCCCGATCAATCTTTCATCATTGAATTTCTGGTCAACAACCCAACAATTCCAATCAACTAATACTACCTCAACTTTTCGGTTGACTTGCCAACCTTTCTTCAGGTTTGGAGATGTTTATCATAGCTTAATATTTCTTCCATTAAATCAAATTTTAATTATATAATATAAATTACTATATGTGAAAATTGAGATATTACAATTCCCTGAGACTTGACTTTTCGGCCACCAATAAAGTTGCCGAATACGAAGCCCTATTAGTCGGATTAAGACTAGCCAAAGAGTGTTCAACCAATCGATTGATTGTCTGCAGCGACTTTGAGTTAATCATCAACCAAGTTAATTGGAGTTTCGAGGCGAGCAATCCACACTTCGTCAAGTATTTGGCCAAAGTAAGGGATGCCACCTGGAGTTTCGATATACTGATCCTGGTCCATATTCCCAGAACTAAGAACTGGAAGGTCGATCAACTGGCCAGAGCGGCGGCGGCTAAAATTTCAAAGCAGTGCTCGAAGGACATGCGGGAGGTTCTGAGCACTCCCAGCATAAAGGAATTGAAAGCGATACAGATTTTCGAGACGAAAAATTGGATGATGCCATACCAAAGATATCTGGCGGATGGAGCACTGCCATAAGACGTAGATGAAACCAAGCGGATCAAGAAGACAGCCGGTTGGTACACTGTAGTCGATGGACGGCTATATTTTCATGGCTACTCGACTCTGTACCTCTTGTGCCTCACCCCTGAGGAGGCCGACTATGCCTTTGGCGAAGTCCACCTTGGGATTTATGGATCGCACGTTGACGGGAAGAACATGGCATTCAAGATCATGCGATAGGGTTACTACTGGCCGTCAATGAAGAAGGATGCACTCGAGTTTGTAAAGAAGTATGAGAGTTGCCAACTTTATGGCAACCTCCACCACCAGTCGTCTGCCGAGCTGAAATCCCTTTAGGCTCCTTGGCCCTTCGCGTAGTAGGGGCTTAACATTCTCAACCCGTTTCTCATTGTAACGAGGCAAAGAAAGTTTATTATTACAGGCTTTGACTATTTCACCAAGTGGGTCGAGGCCATCCCACTAGCCAAGATTACGGAGTATAACGCTCTTGAATTTGTTTGCTAGAAAATAATCAGCAGGTTTAGCATTTCAGAGGTCATAATGACTGACAACGGAACCCAATTTTTTAAAAAAATAATTCACAAAGTATTGCGCCGATCTGGATATTAGGCTGGTCCACACTTCAGTGGCGTACCCTCAAGTAAATTAACAGGTGGAGGTCATGAACTGCATGTTATTTTATGGTCTTAAGACCAAGCTGGAGGACCCAGTAGACTCCTAGGTGGACGAGCTGCCCTCCATCCTCAAGTCTTACCGGACCACTCCAAAGGAGACAACTCGCAAGACACACCATTCAACCTCTACTACGGGACTAAAGCGGTAACTTCGGTTGAGATCGGGCTTCCCAATCTTAGAGTTGAATCCTTTGACCCGAAAGGAAACTCTCAAAAAATTTGTGAACACCTAGACTTATTCGAGGAGGCCCACGACGTTGTCAGGATGCAGATTACAACCTACTAACAGCGAATCGTCTACTATTACAACAAGAAGGTAAAAGCACGGTAGCTCAATGTTGGAGACTTGATCTTGCAAAGTATCGAGGCTACGGGTAAGATTGCCAATCGGAATAGGCTTTCCCCCGATTGAGAAGGACCTTTCCTACTTTCTACCGTCATGCGGAACGGAGCATACAAGCGCCGAAACCAAGACAAAAAGTGGGTTCCACTGACGTGGAACGTGATCTACCTCAAACACTACTTCTAATAAGGGTCCAAGTAGGTAGTTCGTGTATCTTTATGTAAGTACATGTACTCAATTTTCAGTTAATAAAATAAGTATTCTCTTTTGTATGCTGTATTTGATTTTCTTCTTTCCTATACATGTTGCATGTTTGTATGTCTTTTTGTTGTAGGGCTAAGTGATCTAAATTATCCCTAATTCGGATAAATTTTTACCCACTCATTACTAAATCCTGATCATCCAGGCGGCTCATGAGTGATCGTATTTAAACCCTAGTTATCCATGCAGCTCATGAGCCGTCGTATTTAAACCTCGATCATCCAAGCGGCCCGTAAGTGATCGAATTTAAATCCTAGATATCTAAGTGGCCCATAAGCGATCGTATCCTGATATTGGTTATCCAAGTGGTCCGTTCGCGATCAAAATCTTAGGGGACTTGCGCAACACACGCGACAACCTCCTTTACAAAAAAAATAGCGTGGTAAGTCAACTGCAGTCAACAGAAACAAAGCACTCCTTCAAAGCTAGCCGCCCAAATCTACACTTGGGTAGCGCCACCAAACCTTACTCACATGCGAATATTAGGCAGGCTTGACACAATATCAACGTCAACCTTGATATCCCATCAACGACCCAAATCCTTCAGAAAGCGCTACTAGCACCTTAAACAAGGCGGATGACCAACTTTCAAGCAGCACACAAAGTTTACCGGCCAGTACTACAACGGATAATTTAAAAACAATGATAAAAGTAAAGACACGTGACGTCAATAAAAGCATTCATTTTATTACTTGTGACAATATACAAATACTGATGTACAAAGAAAGCTAAGAGCACAAAAAGCTAAGGAGGCGATGGTGGCCCTCGACTGCTCCGTGGCTCCCCCACGAGGCTCTCGCGACACTGGGTAGACCGATTCTTTGGGTCAAGAAACTCCACTAGAAAATTGGGGTCAATTAGCCATGCAATACGCCGGCTGATGTTGAACCGCTCCCATAACTGTGCAAGTATCATGTCGAAGACCTCGTGAGGGCAAATGCGAAGGCTCAGCTTGTTCTCTAACGTGGTCATCTGCCCCGTGAGCTGGTCAATGCGCCTCATGGCCCATTAAACCTCCTCCTTTAGTCGGTCGTTCTCCTCCATCAGGCTGGCCACCACAGCATCCTTCAAGCCAGTATTTTCCTCTCTTAGCCTAACATTCTCCGCCTACGGATCTACCAGCACAGACTTCAAGGCGGTCGTGTCCTCCTGATGTTTCGCCTTTAGAGCCTTTAACTCCACGTCGAGTCAGGCGTTCTCCATATCCCTATCAGAGATCACCTTATCTCTCTAATCAAGCGCCTTAATAACCACGCTTGCGACTTTGTCAGTCTGCAAAAACAATAAAGGTCAGTGACGACAAAACTAAAGGCAAGGAAAATTATAAGAGTATACTTGCCAAATCCTTCGCACTAACCTTCTTGGCCTGACGTGCGGCCTTGACTCTGGCAGTGGAGGAGTAGAAGTGGATCCCTCCTGGGCAGGCATGGCAATGGCCTCCACCGCGAGCTCTTCTAGTAGCTCCTCCAAAAGATCCTCTGTCCCTACCGGCTCTTTGGTAGAGGGCTCCTCTTGCCTCTCCACAATCGCTCCAACAGCCTAAATAGGCTCACCGGCAGTTGGTGCACCTTGAGTCTCCTAGAGCTCCCTAGCAGTAGGCTCCTCCGATGATGCAGCGCTCAATGCAACAGGAGGCACAGCAGGTGCCTCCTTGGGTTCCCCGGATGGCATCTCCTCCTGCAGATCAACGGCTTGCTCCACTGTAGGTTCCATAGGGAGCTCCATTGGCGACAAGCGCTCTGGTTGCGACAAGGCCAAAACGACACAGCTGGTGGAGGAACGCAATCTGGCCCTATAGGCCTCATCGGTAGACTCAACGCTGCCAGATCAAAATTATCGCCAACTCTAGAAAGCTAGCCAGCCAACACGCTCACTGGCTCAGGGGAGAAGGATGAAGAGGGCATCACCGTTGTCTTCACCCTTAGACCTTCGAGAGACCCCAGCCTCTGATCATGAGGGCCCCAGCCTTTCTCTTCCTAGGTGGCTCCCTCATCTTCTGCTCAGGAGAAGGAGGCCCCCACTTGGCCTTCTTGGTCTTAGCGCAAG
The DNA here is from genome assembly GCA_025585075.1 of Nepenthes mirabilis. Lineage (NCBI taxonomy): Eukaryota > Viridiplantae > Streptophyta > Magnoliopsida > Caryophyllales > Nepenthaceae > Nepenthes > Nepenthes mirabilis. The sequence continues at coordinate 13,534 of JAODPA010138435.1, forward strand.
AAACCAGGTGGTCTCTCCAGAATTCCACAATGTGGCCCTCAACCAACTTGGTCAGCCACTCCAGAGATACCGTCTGGTCTCTCCGGAACTCCACATGGTGGCCTTCAATCAATTTGGTCAGCCACTCCAAGGATGTCGTCTTCTCCTCAGAGGGGGTCCCGGTGTAGATCTCGTGCACCTTGTGCCACTATTTGGCCAACGGCCAGGACTCACCCAGGAGAATAAAGAAGAACCGATTCTTCCAGTTCTTCAAAGAGTCATATATGGTGGTGATTACTTGGAGACCGTCACGTGGGGCCAGGAAAATCCACTCCGCTCACTGGTTAAACTTGAATAGTCCTTTGACCGTCGCCACAGTTAACTGCCTCGAATGCTGACGAAAGAATATGCAAAAGGAGCATAGATATCGCACAGCATTCACGCGAAACTCTATGATTGGGATTTGAAGTGCCTTGAAGATCACAAGCAACTCGTTGGGGACCGAAACACCTAGCCCACTCCTCAAATGGGCCTCGTAGATAGTCACATATTCCTCAGGCGGCAAGGACGCCCTATCCTCCTTCTCGGGAACTTAGAAGGTGACCTCATTAGGAATGCTGTACTCCACATATAACTCCTTCACATCATCTTCTCTGAAGACCGAAATAATTTCTGTAACAGAGGAAGTCATTGATGTGGAAGCGCAAGAGGTAGTAGAACACTTAGAGCTTTTCAGCAAGGGAAGATGAAGAAAAACATGGAAAATTTAAAAATAAAACGGACATACAATTTAAAGGGCAGTGTAAACGCAGAGCACACTAACCGTCTCATAAACGTGCACGATTATTGTTGCCACGTGTCGTTTCTTGAGCAGACGCTGTCGAATCAGATCCTCTAACGCATTAATTGCTAGGATCTTGAATTCACCGCGTGCAGATACGTGGCCGCCTTTTCGTCTAACAGGCCGGCTAATGATGGCGTGTCATTCCAACTCCAACGAGTCTTCCAAATTTTGATCTAAACGATTAACAAATCCAGTCAATATTTTTTTCAACAAGTCCTTCGAATTTTGTCCTAAATGGTCGACAAATTCAGTCGACGTTTTCTTCAATAGTTCATCGGATTTTGACCTAGACGGTCAATAAATTCGGCCAACATTTCCTTAGTCAGTTCATTGGATTTTAGCTTAGACGGTCAACGAATTTGGTCAATATTCCCTTTCATAATTCTCTGAATTTTGACCTAGACAGTCAACGAATCTGAGCAACGTGTCCTTCCATAATTCTCTGAATTTTGACTTAGACGATCAATGAATCCGGTCAGTTCTTCAGAAGCACTCCAAGCTTTCCCCTAAATGGTTAACAACTCCGCCACCAGTCAAATAGACCTTAACGAACGATAACTAGATACATCCCATCATGAACATGATAGAGATCAGAATTCGGACCACCATTATGGGGGGCTAGTGATGCGTACGCCCATAGTGGGTTTGCCCAAAAAGAAAACGGCCCAGATCCTTAAATGCCTATATACGCGCCTGGACGGTTAACACCTGGCGTTGACCAAATGAAAGGCCAAGTTGGGCAGCCAACAGGCTCTCCATAAGACGGTCAATATTTTTGTTAACCAGAAGTATTATAATAGGCCAGCTTAAGAGAACAAGCCTCATGTAAGCCATGCCTAGTTGGGGCCACACCTCCGTACATGACCAGTAACGGCTCTCTTCGCTGATTTCGCGTCTTCCCAGAAGACAATATTCACTGTAACGAGTACCAACAGATTCAGCGCGCGTCCTATGAGGAAAGCGCTAGATTCTCTCTTCCTGCCCACTCCAAATCCTAACGGCAACAAGATACAGAATAAAGGTAAGTAATCTTGGGAGCCGTTACCACTATTAAAGCTCCCTAGCAAGAAAGGAAGCAATCCCAATAGATTATAAGAATCAAGCCTTCCTATCCTAAGAAGGTCACCTAGCATTTAATCTATAAAGGCCCATGGAATCCTCACTCCAAGGCACGCACACTTCTAAGGCTACAATCGCTCACTATTGAGATCACACATGCTCATTGCTCAGATAATAGAGGCTCACTTCTCTGCTGAAAGCTCTCAGAAGCTCTCATAGTGCTCTAATAAGTTCTTCAAACTCTCATACTTACAAAACTCTGACTCTCTCCTTCTCTCACTACGTTCCTTGTGAACACAATGTTAAGAGATTGCGCTCCTCACGAATCATAGAAAAGCTTCTCACGTCTAGAACCAAACCCCCATCCCAAACACTCTTTATCTTCTCACTACTCTCAGTTCTTTTTACCTTCTTAAAAGTTTGAAGAGTAATAACTGACTTGAGTGTCGAAAGATTTTCGGTAGGACAACATCCTACCGACACTTGACCTCTTGTTTGCTATAGTAGTGTGTAGGGTCCAAACTCGAATAATAGAGTCGGATCTAGACGACCAAGTCGATTCAAATCTTTTTGAAACTTGGATCCAAAGACTCATCAAAACTCGATTATTTTATTATGAAAAAAAATGCAACAAAAGTATAAAGAAATTGATAGATATAATTCATTATTTTTCAGTTATA
>JAODPA010138446.1:0-16094 GCA_025585075.1 Nepenthes mirabilis
TTATTAATAAGATTTAAATTATAAAATTTATAAGATGCTCATCCCATAATTGGTTCACTCGGAGGTTTACTATACGTATTACTGACTCGATAGTCAAGTTAGAGAAAAATGAGACAAAAACTATACTTATTCCAATGTGACAAACATCGTTTGAGATTGGAAGTTTCTCTTTTGCATGGCAATAGAATCGCAATTAGGGTTTAAGGTTTAGGTTAGCTGAACAGCCAATTTGCTCGATGCTTATCAAGGTACGGTATAAGCTGATTTGTGCACAGGTCATTTTGAGTAAAGTCATTTTTGTATGTTGGGTGCTTTCCATATTTGGCAAACAATTTTTCCTCGTATACTAAATACCGAATAGAGTACTATCATAACCTACTTTGATTAATTTCATATTACTTCATGGCATGGAATAAAATCAAAATCACGATATAATACCATATCGGTAGTGTACCACAACATATGAATTATTAGTCAAAATATTAGTCAAAATATTAGTCAATATGTCCAATATCTTCATACCATGTTCTTAATCACTAAAAAATATATATATCTGAGGCATACATGGCCGATAGTGACATGACAAAAATCAATACTACTGCAATACCAATAACAATATCAATATTTTTAACCATAGTTCTTGGGTTTCTATGCAACCAAAAAAAATTGTCCATTTAGTGGATTAACCATTTTCTTTAGCAGTTCATAGCACAATCAAAGGGCAAACCTAAGCTTTGATGCCAGAGGCAAGTGGGGTGGTGGTGGTGGTGCATAGCAGTGCTGGTGACAATTATAGTAGTGACTGGTGACAATTTTGGCAGGGCAAAGATGGTGGTGCTGTTATCTGTCACCATAAGTCTTGGAATGTTTGGTACACAGAAATGGAATGGAACCTCCATTGCAACCACTCAGAGTCTGTGGCCGCCACCATCATTTGTCAAAAGAGACATTGTAGCAGTGGTGGTGGTGGTGACTGGGTGATGATGGCAGTGGATTGATGGTGCTGCATTCCTGACACCATCCCCTTTCTTCTGTTCCTGCTACACACAAGATCTTCCCCTGCTCTCATTACTTACAAAGATCAAACACAAGTAAGCATGAATGAGACTGTTACTCTCATTGCTTGCTGGCTTCTGTTTTCTTGAATCAAACGCATACCAAACACCCGATTCCAAGTCAAAAAAGGCAGACACATTATCGACGGGCCAAAATATGTTGCAAAATGTAAGATAGCTTTATTATTTGAGGACTTGTCCACCAGTCACGCACCGATCTTTACACCACAAATTCAGAGAAATCAGAAACTCCTTAACAGCTAGCCTTAGGACCGATCAAAAAAAAAAAAAAAAACTTTCAACTCCTCTATGAAGTGGCATGGACCAATAACAAAATACATACTTCGAGAGACATTCATTCTATCCCTTGGAATCAAAAAGAATTTCCAAAAAATCACGGAAAAACTTCATGTATCCCATTCACAAAATTGACTAGATTCGGGTAAAGTATACCTGATAATCGAGTTACTAAACACCGCATACCTAGTTTTCTCTGTATTTCTTTTTTAAACTTTTGAATTTCATGAAATGTCTTCAGATTGTGTGAGCTGCTTGAATCATTTTAGGATCCAAATTCTTCAACCTTACCACTGATTCCACATGCCCTCTCAATGTGTACATCTCTCCTAGCCTGGAAGAGTACAGGATGTCAGGAAGAGGAATTTTACTAAAAAATGGAGCTTGAAAGAGAGAAATTATAAACAATCACCATAGTAAGATTTGATCTAATGGGATCCCCTTTCGAGTACAATTTTTCAGGTATAAATTGTTTGAAAATAAAAAAGATTTGCTTATTATGATATATACAATTAACTGAGAGCCTTTGTTGCCCATATGGAGCTTCAACAGAAGTAGTATTCTTCTCTCAAATGGAAGAATTCAGCACATTCTAATTTCTACATCTAAGATTAAATTTCATATAGAAACTTTACTAACTGAAAAAGCCCTTCTCGAAGGCCAAAAATAGTTTGTGGTAGAAGTTCTTGTTCGACCAAGCTTCATCTTTTAGAATGGAGTTGTCGTAAAATCATGCTAAGATGGGTGCTTTTAACGCCCTATTGAAAACAATGACCAACTAAATATAGGACCCATAGGAATTGTAAGGTTCTGGTTGAGTTAAATACATACAAAATTGCAATGCTGTTGAAAATTGTTTTTTTCTATAAAAAATACGACTTTAAAGCCACAATCAATGATTGATCTACACTGTCCTTAATGTGATCATTGACCCTACTAAAATTCTTTTCTGTAAATAAAAAAATTAAATATACAAATTTATTAATGATTGAATTGAGATTTTTTTATTGACCATATTAAAATTTCTTATTGATCCCAAAAAGTTTGTTGATTGACCACTATGACCTACTTATTTCTCTAAGATTAGTTAATTTCTCACAATCTTTTTATACAAAAATAATAACATGATTGTTTTAAATTTATTCTATTAAGAAAGTGTAAATTTATGAAATTGTTGAATATTCATGATTTTTATAAAATCACTTTGTGTATTGACCCCTAAAAAAAAATCCTAGATCTGCCCGTAACCAAAATAGAAAACATCAACATAGCTCCATGACACACATTCACCATTTTGGAAGCACAAAATGTGAGATAAATTATATTAACTGAAGCAAAACTAGTAATTGCGCACTCTACCTAGCTATCTCAGCACGCCGCTTGGCCTTTTCAGCTATTAGATTTGTCCTCCTTCCATTGAGATCCAAGTCTGCGGATGCCAACCCTTGTAAAGTTCTCTGAGAAAGCACCCACTTGGCCGCCCGATCCTCCTTTCCAAAATCTTTCTTTGAAGTGAAAGCGGTCTACGAAAACCATATCAAAGCATCACGCAGGTCATTTAAAAACAGCGTGAAGAAGTTCAAACACCGAAGTAACAACAAAGTAAAATGTGCACTGACCTTCCTGTCGAAGAGAAGATTCCAAGCGTCGCCACTTAGAGCATAGCGAACCGTGAACTTGATGATGTCTAGAGGGATGTAAAAAATCAAACTGTACAGCCAGATGACACCAGCCCAGCCCCATCCAATGCCACTGATTGAAGCGAAGCTTATATTTGCATAAACGGCGATCAGGGTGGCCACCTGCATCCATGTGAGACAATCAACTTTATTTTTTTATTTTTTAAATTTTTAAAATTTTTGCACGCACGATGTGTGGGGTAAGTAAGAGATAGTCAACTCAATTTATGATTTAGGGATAATCCAATATTATGTTAACATGCTTAGGAGGTTTTCGACGATGAAGCCCTTTTAAAAATCTTCTCACAGGTTTATTGAAATTGGATGAAAATATTGATATCAAGATTGGTCGCAATCGTGTCGATATCAGATAATAAGTATCAGCGTTAAATGCATCGGATGGAAAAAAAGGTTCTAATAATTGTAAACTAAGAGGGATATATCAGCCGTATTTTGAATATTAACCGATATATTCGTTGTATCAATCAATACGAAAATATATTGCGATATTATTGAAGTATTGAGAAATATAGGTGTCATGGGGTCCCAATACGATTCATATCAGCAGACATGTATTGGATAGTCAATATTTGCGTAAATAAATGACCTTGAACTAATTAAAATGCCACATAAAACTCCAATTTTCTTAAACTTTTTATGATTTTTGGCATAATCTGGCCTGATCCAAGCTTTGATTTGGTCTACCCAAGTCTAATGAAAACAATTAAGTCCATTGAAATGTAAAAACATGGGTTTTACTGGTTATTTAGAAGTTTACGAGTGCTTAAGTTTTTACCAGTTGAGCCACCACAAAAGCACACATTAACAGAACTCCTGGCCTCTCTGTGAATGACCAGCTGTAACTGCGAGTGACGAAAATGAGAGCCTGGCTAATGATGCTGACTTGAAGATATAGAGCCGATGAGATTTCCTCGGTATTGCTCGATAAGGACTTCACACCAAAATGATCCTGCAACAGTTCAATGAATACTAATGAGTAACAGAAATTTTTTTTAAAAATTGAATTTTCAGTTGTTTCCATTGAGCAACTCACGAAAGAAAAATGCATAATGTGAAGCCGGTACCTCAAAGAAACTAGTGCTATTTGCGACCCAGTAAAACAATACAGTCACTAGAGCAAGGTAAGTGCCGATGACAATGCCAGTTGCAAATATCTCATTCAGCTTCCAGCTGTCGGGTCTTGGGGATGGTTTAACACGATCAGTTGAAATAGTCATGATGGTCCCTTAACATCAAGTTACATAAGTCATTGGATGCTTCTTTTACACAAATCTACTCCACAAGATTGTAGTTGGAACAGGTGTTGAATATTCAAATTTTTATTGGAATAAAAATATACGTTGATATTTCAAATATTAGACAATGTGTTTTAGCTTCCAATGTTGGAAAAAATATCCCGATATATGTCATTATATCAGTCGATATATCATCTAATATGACTGATATGCAATCTAATATTCCAAATATTAGTCAATATATTATTGCATGTTTGGATTGGAATTGGTATTGCATGGAAGAAATAATATGAATTCAGTGAAGTGAAGCTCAGGTTGAGAACTACCATCATTCAATATGGCAATAATAAGAACCATGAAGGGTGGGAAGTCATACTCCCAAATTAAAGCCAGGAGCATGAAACCTAGCTGAGACAAGGAAAAAAAACAAAAGTATCATCATCAAAGTAAGCTTAAGAAGTTATTAATGCATATCACTAGACCAATTAGAGATGAAAATTTCTCCTCAACTTACCACTATACGTATAGTTATGGAAACTGCATAAATCTGCAATTTCATTTGGGCCGAGAAAAAAGAATTATTCTAACATATCAAATCAAAGAGGCAAGGAGATCTAGTTGTTGTAAGTTGTTGAAATACCGAACTGTATAGTTCTTCATTCTTTGAAATATAGCTCGGCTGGTCAAGACTGCACTCACAATCACACTTAAGCCAGGCTCTGTTAAGACAATATCGGCAGCACTCCTTGCAGCATCAGTAGCATCAGACACTGCAATTCCAATATCTGCCTTTTTTAAAGCAGGTGCATCGTTCACACCATCACCGGTCATTCCCACCACATGCTTCTTTTCTTGTAGAATTTTCACTATTTCAAACTTGTGTTCTGGAAATGCCATACAGTGATATGACTAGAATTAGAAAACTAGATGATGAAGTGATGATGAGGTCTCTACATGTATGCTAGTTCACTTAAAAAAAAAAACTCTAAAACAGCAATTTTGAGATGGCATGATTATATTGATTGGTATGAAGCTACTCCTAACTTTTTTTATTTTCTGAAAATTCAGACAATAAAGATGACTTAATCATTAGAACTTGAATGTAAATATCAGATCTGAAAATATGGGGATTGGAATTTAGACTTGCCAAATTGAAATCTTCTACTGATTGCATGCATGACTGAGTTTAGGCACAGATGTATTAGAATGCTAATTGTTGAACAACCACAAAAGAAGCATCCATGTGTCAAGATGAAAGGAGAAATACTGCTTTTTTTTTTTTTGGAATAATGCTCTCACCAACTTCTCCTCCTGGCTAAATTTCAATTTTACAAGAAGAAAGGAGAAATGCTGGTGAGAAATGAACTAAGCAACATTTTTGTACCCAAAACCAACACAAATCACTATTCTAACAAGCTTGGTTTCATTTGAGTCTCTAGTCTTCTTCAAAGCTCATTTATCCAAAAGTTCTCTGCATATTTCAAAGTAGGCTGCATATTTCTGGCTGTCATTAGACCTATAACGTGGGGACCTCATGTACTTTGTTACCCATTTATGACTTTTTTAACCATTATGATATCCCGTCCCATATCAGATATGAAATAAGTTTCATATCAAATTCGAAGGTCTAAATGATGATCTCTTGGCGATTTTGAGTCTAAGCTGGCTAAATTACCAAAAAGGCTTATTGTTAGGTGATTTTGTCTTGGATGATTACAACAATCACATTATTTATACTACAACAAAAGTTTTTATAAACATCAGAGAAAAGAAAAATGAAAAAAGAGAAGTTAAACCTACTCAGAGGACCTTACTTTTAATGGAGATATAAGGTTCAGCCATAGATGGGAAGAGTAAGATTAGTTAAAGCTTACCGGGGAAAACACCAGCAAAACCATCAGCTTTCTCAACAAGCTCATCCACCGGAAGGACTTCATTTTCATCTTTGTTGTGACCTAATAATGATGAAGAAGGATACATATTTGTTCCCATGCCAAGCCGTCGACCAGTCTCTTTTGCAATTGCTAGTTGATCACCTATTAGGGAAGAAGACAGTGGATCAATCATTTCAGAGAAATGCATAGAGACATACATAACAATATGCATTGTTTTACAGACAGTCTTTACTAGCAATAACATATTACACTCTACTATTGAAAGACACAAGAATAAGTTAAATCTTCTTTTAGCATGTAGTCTTTACTAGCATATTGCTTTTTATGACTGCAACCTAAAAATCCAGGACACTAACATGGATATGACAATGACATGCTGACACATTTTTTTTGAAAATGAGGTCAACTTAGGGAAACATTAAATATAATTGATAAAATATATTATTTTGTATTAAACTGACATTTCTTGTTCCTTCACCCAAAAATTCACAAAAAATGCAATACATAAGCAAGAATCAATATAGATGCAACATCTTTAAAAATGACCCAAATTTTCTAATTTATATATAAACCCCAAATTTATTAAATTTATTAAATTACCCAACTTCTTCAAAATGTGTCGGAGTAAAAAAAAAGAATTAAAAAATTTAACACATGCCGAATGCCGACATTTTAGCTCCAGGAGTATAAATACTTCTTAGACTGCAACACAAAATTTGATGAAGATTTGCAGTATGAACAAACAATGGCCTAATAGTGTGGGCACCATCTTAGACGAAAATTATCGAGACAACTATCAAGGCTCTGTTTATGCAATCAATAAGTTGATGGAGAAATGAATCTGGGAGGACATATTTCATTTTAAATTAGGTTAAATAGTTACTCGCCTATTAAATTTCCCTCAAATTTTGAATAAATGGAGCATAAAGGATTCAGGAAGAGAAGGTCTAGAATGATCAGAGACCTGTAATCATTTTCACATCGACCCCAAGATTAAGAGCTCTGCGAATGGTCTCAGCACTATCATGCCTTGGAGGATCAAAAAGGGGCAATAACCCACAAAATATCCAAGGACCTCCAGGGCTATCCTTATCTTTCTCTGGGATTTCCTGTAAAAATCAATTAAAACAAATTAATAATGGTGAACTATTAGTGGTAGATAATATGAATTAAAAACACTTTGTTATAGCCTTTTCTGTACAGTCAATGGAGTCACTGTTAAGCAATAGGCATATTGCAAGAATCCAATCATTAAATCTCAGTTCTTAAAAACCTTTAGCTATTGTTCAACAAAGTCACATGTCCACTCATAAGCAGCTCAAAACCAAGTAATATTTCACATTACTCAGATTTTTATTCTCTAATTGCTAGTATCATAGCATAATTCACTTGTCTAGAATAGAATATTCTAGACTCTGCACTTTTCTTTTTTCCCTGGATAAATCTGAACCTTTTTTTGTAATTTGTGTTATGAAATCAAAAGGATAAATCTGCACTACATTTGGCTTAATTTTGTCTCTACTTAAAAAATGTAATTACTATTAAATTTTATAAGCACTTTTGATACAATTAACTAGAAAATTGATGGTCTTAAGCATGCCAAACATGGAATTAATACCAGTTTCTAAAGCCAGAGGATTTTTTAATAATTATTTTGCACAGAAACAAACACTGATAGTTCAATCATTTCCAATCCTTCAGAAAACCAGAAGGAAAATGCGGATGTCTGTACCTGGAAGGCAACTCCAAGGGATCTCAATCCCCTCTCAGCAAACTTATCTATAATGGCATGCACTTTCCCAGCAATTTCATCTTTATCGTGGGATAGAGCCAGAATCTGAAAGATGGAGATAATACAGAAATGAATGTCCATGAAGAGCCGTATTTCTCAAATCGATGACTAGCTGTTCTAGTTAATATCAACAATATTATTATGATCTTATTGTGTTAAGTGTACTTACACCATTATAGAATGGTGTTTACACCATTATAGAAGCATGAACATCAGACATTTTTATTGGAAACTAGAATATTGGAGATTCTTCATATAATGATACCTACCCTTGAATAAATACTGCCCCAAATTAGGAGTGATTCTACTAGTTATATACCATTTGATGGTGCAAGGACACAATTAGTTTCCAAACAAATTGATGCAAGCAAAATCACGATATGTCGCCGTGGTGTCGACATATTACAATATATTAAATACGTCCAATAACCCCCCCCCCCCAAAGAATTTTGTCATGATTCGCAAAAAATTTGCATCCAATATGTCAAATATCAATACCAATTCTAATACTAATATTCTCATCCATCATCATAGTATCACAATAAGTCTGCATTGTGTTCTTCTTAGCTTAGTATCTTTTCATTCAATGGACCTATTACAGATAGATGTATATTTGCGTCTTGAAATATGAATGAAAACTAATCTTGTAACAATAAAAGTAACAAACAAACTATATATCAGCATTGTCTGTTTGTTAGATATTCACATTGATCCATATTGGAGAAATCAGAGGAACAACAAATATCAATATTGTCTCACTATGTCATGGGGTAGTGGTGACAGTGATAAAATCACTAATGTTTTAACGAGTTAGACCATGAAAGGAGTCAATTTATATTGAACAGATTCCAAGGAGGCATTTACCATCTATAATGCAATCTTATTTGTCTCTAATTCCTTTATATTTACTAGAAATTTTCTAGTTAATTATATATGTCAAATTGTGGATGAAAAACTCCGTGACCAAAAGAAACAACTTTTAGAAGTGGAACAGCAGGCTGATTTAAATGTTAATAGTAGTAGTCATTTTAGTCAAGGTCTTGAACCTGTTCAGGGGCACCTTTACTGACTCTATACCATTTTCCATCAGCATCAATGTATGTGATAGCAGTACGCTTGTCAACAGGATTGAAGGGCATAAAGTGAACTTCCTTGATGTTTGCACGTGCCTGAGTGAAAAAGAAAGAGTGATTTTACTCACCAAGTCACCGTTGTGCATGAAAATTGAAAACAAATAAACATACTCGTAAACGATCTTGAAGTATACAGACAATATAAAATTTTCTTACCTCTTTTGGATCACTGAGCATGTTAACAATGGCAGCATCAATAGCATCTTGATTTTCAAGTCTTGATGCTCTAGCAGCAAACAGGACTACTGTGTCTTTTTCAATGTCTTTGTGAAAAACCTAACACAAAATGTTGATCCAGTTACTAAAAGTAAATGAGTGGATGACAATTCAAAGAATGGATCATAAAGGCTTTTTTTTTTTTTTTTTCACAGTATTTCTATTAAATTCTTATTACTAGGGAGTTTTGTGCATATAATTGGCAATTTATAAACTCACAGGAAAAAAACAAAAGAGTATTCTTCAATATCTTTCTTACCCTATGCCAGGAGATATAGCAAACTACCATTATCAGTTGATGAAGCAGCTCGATAGTGTAAGATGTGAAAATTTTATAATGAGCGGAAGCACACATAACTCTCAACACGAGACGAGGAATAAATTTCCACGTAAGCTTGTGGTATAGATACTTTGGAAATTGCATGGCCCCTTCACCAGCTCTTCAACCAAACTCTAAGTACCGGTGTACATCCAATAGTAAAGTGTTAAACATGTTTTGAAAGCAAATTGGAAAAATTCTTTTGGACCAAAACAATCAAGCTAGATATATGTGCTAGCTTCACCTTCTTTTCTTTTCTTTTTCTTTTTGGTGGTGGGGGGGGGGGGGGCGGGGTAATAATGGAGATCTCTTTAAGAGTCCCAAAGCCAAAATCAGTAACTAGCTGGCTGTTTGATTGACCTAAGGAACATCTACTTCTGGAATTTTTCAAGTTCATCAACTACACCACCCAAATGATGAAATCCAAACAGTTTTGACAGATTTTTTTATTTCTTTTATAATTAAGCCTCATTTAACAAAATCACGAGCAAATCTATTATTCTTGTTGTATGCATTTGAAAATGGTGCTTGATTAACTGATTAAGTTGGTGGTTGGAATAGGAAATCCTTTCTAGAACAAGCAGTTTACCTCAATGAGGTTGCGGTCAACAGTGAGACGATTCAGCGTAAGAGTCCCTGTTTTATCGCTGCAGAGGACATCCATTCCAGCCATTTCTTCAATCGCTGTCATCCTTTTCGTGATGGCACCCTAGGAATAATGGGATTTCAATTGGTAAAGTTGTTTAGAGTATTGGGAAATAGATAAAGAACCACAGCATAAGTAAGAGATAATTTTTTCTTGATCTATACTTTTAAGTTTCACGGGTTATAGATGTTGAAGCAACCTGTTGAGAAAGCCGATGAGAACCAATGGCAAGTGTGACAGAGAGAACAGTTGGCATCGCGATGGGTATTCCTCCGATCAAGAGAACAAGAAGGTTGTTGATTCCACTTCTATATGATCGATGTTGTATTGGGTACATGACAATGATTTCGATAATCATTCCAACAGCTATAGAGCAAATGCAGAAGTTTCCAATGGCTGTAAGAACCTGCAGATATATATATATAATCTCCGTAAGTAATAATGAATTAAAACCTTGAGCCCTACTACTGCAATTATTTAGGATTTATCTCAACGGAGATCTCCATATAACCCAATGCATCATTAGAAAAAAACAAAAAGAGAGAACATAAACTATAAAAATAAAAAATGAGTATATACACATCACTACTTCAGCTAAAAAAAAAGGAGTTCTCATACTTGCTATTGGGATCTTTCTAATGGTCCTATGGGGTTCCCGTTAGAAAATTACATACACTTTTCTTCCCAAGGTCAAAAATCCTAGGACCTCATACCTAAGAAATCCTTCTTTGACCTATATCTTCTTGTTTTTCAGGTCACTGACCAAAACATATACCCAATTTTCAGGTTATTGGGGTCTACAAACCTGCTGACAAAAGCATAGATTCTCCCTTGCTTGTTCAAAGTAAATAATGGCAGATTGGATCCTCTCTACAGACCTGCTGACAAAAGCATAGATTCTCCCTTGCATGTTCAAAGTAAATAATGTTCAAAGTAAATAAAGAACTATTTAAATACACTACAAAGACTAAAATACTCTTATGAAGGAATATACTATCAGTGTATCATATTCTAACAATGCGCATATTTCAACAATTCTGAACATATATGCATTGGAAGTATAATTAGAAGTCTTATATGGTACCACTTCTCGACAAGAGAATTTTCAGTTCACTACTCCCAGGGTGAGATGAAATATTTTTTCCTGAATTTCATGAGAAGTGTAGGGGAATACTTGAACTGAATAAGTTCAAAATTGTCATCCATATTACCTGCTGGAAGTGTCCAACAACTTCTGTACTGTCAACTAAATGCGCTGCTTTTCCAAGGAAAGAGTGCACTCCTGTTGCAATTACTACAGCTTCAATTTCTCCTTGCTTACATATAGACCCAGAGAAAACTTCATCACCCGTCTTCTTTGTGACTGGCAAAGATTCTCCAGTAAGAGCAGACTGCAGAAGAAATCCTTTTATCAGATATACACCAAATCCAATAATTATACATTCTCCAAAATTTGGAAAGGAAAAATCTTAGCCCAATATAAGCAATATCTAAGGAAGAATATAAGTCAAATGAAACTGTAACATGAAAACTCAGAAATGATTTTTTTAGCACTTGCCTGGTCAATCTTTAGTGGATCTCCTTCAAGCAAACGAGCATCTGCAGGGATGATATCACCAAGCTTTATGCTAATAATATCTCCAGGTACTAGAATAGCTGCATCTTTCTCCTGCCACTGCCCATCTCTGAGCACCTACATGCCCAGAATCCAATTAAATGCTGAGAAACTAATAGATTCAAAAACTTAAACTACTTGGTGAATGCATAATAATGAGTGTTTACCCTAATACATCCCCTTCCATCAATATCCTTTTTGGACTTGAAGCGTAGATTAAGCAGAAATCCACTACATTTATGTGCTGAGAAATAATCAAAGCCATACTAATACATCCCCTTACATCAATGTCCTGTTTGGACTTGAAGCGTAGATTAAGCAGAAATCCACTACATCTATGTGCTGAGAAATATTCAAAAGAAACTGGGGAGTTTCAGGAATTGAACCTTATGACTACTTAATCAATAAGGCTCTGATATCATATTAGGAAACCAGCAATATCCAAAATCATAAATGATTTTTTTTTTATAGTTACAACTATTAGGTAACATGACAAACCTTTGTCTTTGGAGCTAACCGTGCCATAAGTGCTTGTGCAGCATTCCCAGCATTATTTTCCTCTATAAAACTGATCGTTGAGTTAATTAATAGAAGGCAGATGATCCCCACAAAGTCCTGCCAGTCAGGACCTTCGCCCTGAAAAATGATAATTGTCAAAGAGCAGGATAATAATCAGGTAACTCACAAGCAAGAATAGGGAAGAATCGCTTCCCAAAGAGAATCAACAAATGACTTACGCCTCCATTAGCAAGGATCAATGCCATCACTGCAGCGGCTTCCATAACCCATGATAAGGGATTCCACATGAAACTAAGAAATTTCAAAAACTTGTTCTCCTGCATCAAGATAAGGATAATATAAATATGAGTCTTTGGGATTGTCTCATCTCAGTTGCACTTGTACATTTGGATTAGTTAATGTCTCGTTAGGAAATAAGCCTTTTCTGTTTCCAAAAGCATCCTGAACATAATTTATCTCAAGATGGATCCTACAATGTATCATCTAATGATTAGAGTTCAGGTTCCATAAACTAGCTGCAAATGGTATTTATTTCAACATTTATTTGCTGCAAGCATGAATACTTTGAAGTTTGAACTTACATAGTTAACTAATCTCTCTTGATGATTGTTATAACACTCATTACAATGATATTTTATGACTTTGGACTTATCAAACCAGAAATAATAAGACAGATCAAGATATGGAACTCAGATCATAATATGGAACTTACTGGCTTTTCTTCAAGTTTATTTGGTCCAAAAATTTTCAAGCGTGCTTCAGCCTCTTCGGTTATAAGTCCATTTCTTGAAGTTCTTAGTTGTTCAAAAACTTCCTCCAAAGGTATGTTTTCCTGTTGCAACCAAATAGCAAAAAGTATAAAACAGTTTGAATTCTGAGTCTTCAATTAAGCTACTTCAGACTCTCTTGCTTGTGTATCTTACCAAATCAATCCCCTCTCTGTTGAAATTGTCAGGGTTGAGCAAAGGCTGTTCCAGCTCCTCTGCCATGGCTCACGCTTCAGAATCTAGGACGTATAAATAAGTTGTTCAGTGAAGGTTATAAAAGGACATATATCAGTGTGCCACAAACAAGCTTCGAATTCATATGCATGGAGGAATTTTGTTTCTTTAGTGGAAGTTCAGAAGCAATCCCAAAAGCATGCAGAATTTGTGTACTAGTACTCAGTGTTCCCAACAGATCCTCTCTTATACAATCACCCATATCATGTACTTGATTCATTACCAATCACGCCATTACTATACAACTAAAAAATTCTAGGTCTAAAGTTTGCCTTTCCACAAGATAAAAATAGTCTTACTTGGATCAATACTGTAAAAGCTCTATACCATCATAAATGTATGCCGCAAGATATTTGAAGATGTGATCAATAGGGGCAAGAATTCACAGCAAGACCAGAGTGTATAGCTTGCTCAGACAATAGATGTGACAGAAAATTCATGACTCAAAACACATTCTTTTTGGCATGTTGAACCTCAAAGAAATCATCCCCTTTATGAATTCTACGTGCGAGAATGGACCAATTAATTTGACTCGATTGCAAATGCAAGGTGAGATTTAAAAAAGAACGGGCTCCATGTAATCCTCCAATCTAGTGTGTTCATTTACTGATTGATGTAGAGCAGGCCACACTGAAGTTGAGCAGACAAAAAACGGAAAGAAAAGATCAAAACTCATGCCTAACTTTAACAATTCGTAACTTTGATCCAATATGAACTACGGGAGATACAGCTTATTAACAGAAAGGTCTCAAGACAAGCTTCAACGTGGAAATAGGATAAACTCAAATTTGACCAAATTTGGAGGCCTAAAGAGGTTGTTTCCTGCTTCTTGGGCCCTTTTTCCAGATAAAGCCAGTTTTATTTTGAACTTCTTTTCTTATTTAGTAGGAATTGCTTAAAGTTAGTTTAGGGAGGTCTTTTGACTCGCTTTAGGGAAGTTTTTTTTGCAATTGATCGTAAAGATGGCCTAAAATCATCTTAGCCAACAATGTATGAGCGACAGTTTTGGAATCAACAACGAGTTTCATATTTTGAGACGAGTTGCCTTCTTGCTTTCCATCAACTCCGGGGCATCTGTGGTTGGAGTTGATACATTAAGGATCAATTCTTGGCTACTTTCGTCTTATTATGCTACTGTTCTCCATTGCCTATCCGAGCATTCAATTGAACTAAGCACAACCAAGAATTTGTACTTTACAACACAAGATCCTTCCCCCTATGGATATTGAACAACGATCAACGATCTTAGTTCACTTTTATAATCATCATTGCCTTCTAAAATGAGAGTCAAACAACAGAATCCCAAGTGGGATTTGTTCAAAGGAAACAGAACCATAAAGTTTAAACTCCAATTCATCATTAACCGCCAGATACTGATCAGTTGAATGGACAACTCTAATGATCCATACACAAATGTTTGCGGAGATTCAAATTTTATCCAGTTTGATAATGCGGTGGACCAAGAAGCCTATACTGCTATCAAGGAGTACAAGAGGACGAGCAGTCTGAAAAACTCTAGTGCTTTGAATTTCGTTCAATCACCTAAATGGAAATGACAAAAACCATTGCCATTTCAACTGATTAAACTTTCTAAGCTCAGTTTCATCACAATCATCCTGTTCTTGTGCCAAGCATTGATTTCAGTCATAGCAACATTTAGAAAATTTCACTGTTTCGTTCACTGAAAACACAAGCTTCAGGGGGCAATAATTAAATAATTGTCTCATTCCTTCAAATATTGAAATCATTTATGAAAATAAACTAGCGTCGATTATTTCAAGCAGTATAATTTCACACTCATAATCACATTTAGTAATGAACCCACTGTTTCATTCACTAAACGACACAATCTTTAATGTACAATGACTAAATCAACCAACCCACTTGCTGAAAAAATTGAACAAATAAATGAAAAAAATAGAAATGAGCTTTCAACTTACTTACTTGCACAAACACTTAGGAAGCCCAAGAAAAATGCCCCTCCCCCAACGTTCGAGTTTGGAGCAAGAACACTGAACGCCCGCTAGCGATATCAACTGATCACGTAGATTATTATGATGTTTGAAGAAAAAATGAAATTTCAATAAGTGATGAGGCATATCTTTTAAATGGTTTGGATGGTAGGTAGCGATTGACTGGCTGACCGTTTGTTGGCAATCCATGGAGATCTTCTGTACCAGACCCAACATCTTCAACGCAAGCTCTTCTTCAAGAACTAGTGGTTGTCTTACCAACACAGTATTCCGCATTTCCCGGGTCTGATGGAAAGAAGAGCTCGAAATCAAGAGCAGCTGTTCAACCATCCTTCAATGCTTACTCTTCAAACCTAACGGTCTACTTGGTAGTGACCGCTTCATTCAGAGACGGAAAAGGAGCAAAAGTAAAGGGTATCACGCCTATGGTTTACTCAATGATTAATTAAATAATAAACCATGGATAAAAGCTTTCTCTCGTAGGCATCGGATTTGTCTGAATCCCCAAACATTCAGAAATTTTTTGTCTGACATCTGTTTGATTGTTTAGTGTTCGAATAGTTTTGAAATACCAAGTCCCATCAATATCAAAATTGAGAGTGAATTCAAGCTGACTCGTTATTTTTCAATTATTTCAAACAACATAAAATTTATATGATAAGTTTAAAATATTCTAATATTTTATTAAATTCTTAACA
>JAODPA010138457.1:0-16093 GCA_025585075.1 Nepenthes mirabilis
AAATATGGGAATAATAATTTCAACCCTATTCTTATCCTATTCTATTCGTTGGGAATAATTATTCTATTTTTACTTTATTTTATTTTAATAATTAAACGTATTGTAAGGTTTTATTGTTATAGTTGTTTTCAAAACAATCACGAGATCAAGTTGGCCCAACAGTGAGTCCCAACTTTTCAATCAATATACAATTTGGGCTCCAATTCGGCCCAAGTAAATAGGCCCAAACAAAGGATATCCCCTGAGCCCATTGTGTTCCACTTCTCCGGCTACTAATTTGCTTCGTGGAACCCCCTCGCTCAAATTGAAGACAGAAGTTGCTGCTTTGTAATGTTTCGTGCTTCGACGGCGATTTTTCCCGGAGATCAAAGCTGATAAATCCCACGAAGATTCGTGTAGTAGTGTGGAAAGAGAAGAGAAAGAATAAGACGAATTCAGGAACAATGGAGATAGATAGAACGGATGGGCGCACAGCGAACCAGTTGAGACCACTCGCGTGCTCTAGAAATGTCCTTTACCGTGCTCATGGTTCTGCTAGTTGGTCTCAGGGTACGAAAATTTCCTAGATATCGATATCTTTCGGACTTTGCTATACGGTGTGAACTCTACTCTAGATAATTTTCTTATTGGGTCTTCATACAAACTCCTTGGTATTTCGGATTATGCCTTCAAGTTTCTTTATTATGAAAATAAGAATGTATGCGCTCTGTTTCTATAGACTAATATATCTGATTGTTTTCACTTTCCCGAGGAAAGGTTAAGTTTTGCTGTGAGTTGCATCTTTCTTTGTTGAATTTTCTGTTTTCTTGTATTATGGAGAATAATTTTCGAATCTGTATACATTATGAGACCTGTATGACTTTATGGGGGTAGTTTTATGATGCATGCACCGTCAGCGTTGGCACCAGCGAACTGAAGAAGAAGACGAAATCGGAGAAGAAGACGGGGGAAGGGGAGTTAAGCAGAGGACAGTAGAAGGGAAAAGGGAAATAGAGGGGAGAAGTCGAGAGAGATGGGAAATTCGAGAGAGGCAGAGAGTGCAGAGAGAAAAGACAGTGAGGGAGAGGACAGCAGAGAGAACAAGGAGGGGAAGAATCGAGAAATCAGGAGAAGTAATATCTTGGCTTACTGTTCAATAATCACACGGTGCTTTATATATAACCGAACACCCAACCGAAACACCCAGAGGCATAACAATATGACTGAAGAGAAACTAGAAGCATAAAAAACTAACCGAATATGGGTAACTAATAACCAACCAGGTAGGGAACCGAATTCACGTATAGGTAACCGAAAATAATAAATAGGATTTTAAATGTAATCCTGAAATTTGAGGGGTTGTCATCTTATCGGAAACGACAACGAATCGGTTGGCGTTGTGGTATCTGAACCCGTAACATTGCCGCTGTCATCAAAAAGAATCCTGTCCTCAAGATTGAACGAGAGAAAAGTTTGATGCAATGTTTCCACTGTTAAACTGCCAAACACCAACTTTGGCACAAGCTCATCCAGAATCCGTGTTCGACGTAGCTTCTCCACCCACCAGATCTCCTTGTAAGCAGAAGTGCAATTTCTTCGATTGAGTTCTCAGCATTGCATCGAGAGCTCACACACGCACCCAATAAGATTAAGAGTAATTTCACTTCTTGCTGCCAGCATAAGCACCTCAATAAGAGCATCTCTGAGATACCCCCTTCCAGTAAGAAGTCCCTTAGCAAAATATGGATAAGAAGCACCTAGAACCTTAAAAGTAGGGTCAGCATTGAGTGCTAAACCTTCCAACACAATAAGTGACCTCAGTATCAATGCGTAATATGCTGTACATTAAATGGGAACTGATAGAACGCTGCACCCAAACCATCTACGAGGGTTTTGAAGTTGAGATTGCTAACAGTTGAATTTAATGCATCATCAAAGAAGTCCCGGAGTAGAGGCACAATGGGCGAAAGATTCACATTAGGTGATAGGAATTCCAGAGCATAATAATCACAAGCCATAGCTTCATAATCCTGATTGACCAGATGGACAACATGTCCAATAATAGCAAGTGTATCTTGCATATTCAATTTAACACCATCAATCCACTCCATAGTTAATACTTTTGCACTAGTGTAGTCCCAAAACATATCAGGGACCAATCTATCTTCCTTGTCAGCATACAACTTCTTAAACCTCCTAGCATTCTGCCCCTCCTGTACATAATTAAGCTCTTGATAAACCCTTGTTGCAAATTCATCAACCAAAGCCATAATGTCACTTGAGGTTATATCCACATATTCATTTATGAGAAATCCTACCCCTCTAATCAGATAAAAGTTCAGTCCTATAGCATCTTCAATTCTAGACCGTTGCACCTTCACAGCATCACCTGCAACACCTGAGCACAATGCTCCCAAGAGAAAAACGACATCAATAGTATATGCGGCTGTTGTCCTTCCAATGCCAGAAGACTCTTGTTGAGGAGTTGTATGGTGGAGAAAATATATACATAAATCCATCAGTGCAAGCAACAATGTCATTTTTGAGATGGTTCCATACTGGGTTCTAAAAAACCCTTTAGCTCTATCACGATTGGCATATGATAGCTGGGCCATCACAGGAGGTTCTTCATCCTTGGAGAGGACCTGCTTGGCAAGATATAATGAAAAAAGGAAATTGATAATGATAATGCATATGGAGAAGAGAAACACCGTGATGGGAGAAGTACTAACTCCAATATAAAATATAACTCCAACGTTCAGAAGCAGAAGTATAAGAGGGAAGTGAGCATTTAGCCTTATAAGGATCTGAAAAATCAGTGGAGTACAACTATAGCTCTGAAGTAGAAGTATAACAGTTGCTCTGAAAGATTTCATGCCAACAAAGCCCTCCTGGTCAAGTAGGCCACAAGATGATTTGTTAACAAGTGGGCGAATTCGCTGCAAAGAAAGAAGTGTACGCCCAATTAAAGAAGAGAATTGGCACTGGAATTCATCACTCTGCAACCATAATGCTCCAAACCGCACATCAATAAATTGAAGTGAACGATAAGTACACCAATCAATTTTGTCCCGCAACGGAGGAATTGATTTTTCATCTAGGAGTCGACTTGTGGAGATGTGAATTCTATTTTCACTATAAATTTGGGACTGTGAACTTGTGGCTCTAGGAGAGCAATGACTGTTTTCGCCAACCTTCACACATAAAAATTGTGGGGTCTTACATCGACGACCCGGTGTGACCCGTTCATCGCCATTGAGAGGCACAAGCCTCGTTCTGGATGAGAGGCTATTTCAGCAGGCGTGAATTTCTTTATTGGCAGTGCGGAGGAGGAGGATTTGTCCAAAGTTGAAACCGGATTACCAGAGAGCGTGGTGAGTAATGGGGGATGAGGACTTATCCGACTGGCTGCCACGTTTTCCTCCACCCAGTTTGCCATACCGAAGATGTCCGGTATCATCACAGGTATCCACAATAGGAGCACACAGCTCAGTGGTCCTGCTAGGGAGTGTACTGGTTGCTTGGACAGCGGCCGGCAATGAAAATTGGGACATCTCGTACTAGTAGTTCTATCATTGGGAAGCGGAACTGGAGTACCGATGTGGAAGGCGGGTGATATAAGTGGTAGTAAGGGTAAGGTTTGAGCAAGTTGGGGGAACATATCAGAGATTAAAGTTGTAAACGGTGACGGAGGTGGACGAACAGGGAAAGTTACGGACAACACTGTTTGTCGTTCGATTAGGGTTAGTGAGCGTGGGCGTTCATTGAGGGTTTGCTAGATGTGTGCCTTGGTGGAAGCAGAGATAGTGATGTAGTCGGCCTGTGGGTGTACGGACGCAACGAAGGGCCCAATTTGCGGTTGAGGTAAGGGAAGATGAAGTGCGGTTGTGGAGTCTAGTGGCGCTAGTATCATTCTGGGTTAGGCTTGGGGTGGAGTAAGCAGCGATGATTGTGGATTCTCACTCAAAGGCGCCATGGACAAATTGGTGGTCGCTGGCAAGAGAGCGTTACGCACAAGTCTGATGAGCGATTGCCGGATTTCAGTCATGTAAGATTGGATCTGTGCTGTGGTGGAAGCCATAGAGGAAGTGTTTGCAATGAGTCTGTCGGTAGCCTGCCGAAAGTCCGTCATAGCATTGGCAAGCTCGGCATTGGATGCTTCAAGTGCGCTAAGCACTTGTTCTTCAGTCAGTGCTATGTCCCTTGCCTTGTCTCAATAAAAACACCAGTGATGCATGCACCGTCACCATTGGCACTGGCGAACGGAAGAAGAAGATGAAATCGGAGAAGAAGATGGGAAAGGGGGAGTTCAGCAGAGGAGAGTAAAAGGGAAAAGGGAAATAGAGGGGAGAAGTCGAGAGAGGGGAAACTCGAGAGAGGCAGAGAGTGCAGAGAGAAATGACAGTGAAGGAGAGGACAACAGAGAGAACAGGGAGGGGAAGAATCGAAAAATTAGGAGAAGTAATATCTTTGCTTACTGTTCAATAACCACACGGTGGTTTGTATACAACCGAACACCCAAACAAAACACCTAGAGGCATAACAATATAACAGAAGAGAAACTAGAAGCATAAAAAACTAACCGAATATGGGTAACTAATGACCAACCGGGCAGGGAACCGAAAATACGTATAGGTAAACGAAAATAATAAACAGAATTTTAAATGTAATCCTGAAATTTGAGGGATCTTCAAGTCAACCGTGCACCCTGCCGGGAATGCCAATGAATCGGTTGGCGTTGTGGTATCCGAACCCATAACATATTACTTGTATGGACTTGCAAGATGCTTAGTTGTCGTCACTTTGTTGGCGGCATTCCATTTCCACATTTTCGTTGATATTTTGTTGTCTGGTTGTAGCTTATTTCAGGTATATTTCTGTGGTGGGACTTTGTTTATTACTAAGAAATTCTTAGGTCTGTTAGAAAGTTGGCATTGACATTGTTATATTGGATAAAACATTGACATTGATAGTTGTGTGCTTCAGTTGAAGAACTTATTCTCTGTGTAAACTCTTTCTCAACTAGGTGATACCAAAGTTTTAGCTGCAGTTTATGGACCAAAGGCAGGGACAAAAAAGAATGAAAATCCTGAGAAGGCTTCTATTGAAGTCATTTGGAAGCCCAAAACAGGACAAATTGGTGAGTAATGTTGAACTTCCGATTGCAGGATTTATACTGAATTGACAATTTTTTCTCTCTTTAGTTGTTTTGGCAAGTAATGGTTGTGATATTCATGTATATGGTACCAAGAAGTTGTCTTTTATTTACAAATTTCAAGCTAGATACCTAATAATAATCCATGTATACCATGCTAAGGGATTGTCACCCATTTGAAAATTTTAACCCAGGCCTCACGAAAAGAAAGAGGTCATCATCACCTAGAGGCTATATATAATTACAGAGGTACAAAAGAGATTTTCTGCCCCAATAGGTTGTTAGCTGTCTAAAATCAAGGAACCTATAAGATAAAAAGCAATATGGAACAACGTTTGCTATTTAGGAACTCTTAGTATACAATGTAAAATTGGCTAATTGTTGATTATACTGGAGCTTTTTTTTTGAAAGTTTTTTTTTTAATCTTTTCATATTCATTACCTTAGACAAAACATCATCTTCTAATCATGGAGTACCCATTTGCATTTCAGCCTATAATTCTAGGCCAACAACAAAAATTACTCGCCTGTTGATGTAGTGGCATAGCCCCCTCCTCCATAAGAGGGGAAGCTCAAGGAGTAGCCATTGTGTTTCAACCTTAATTTTGCTATCAATAGCACACAGGATACACCCATGATGGGCTGCGATCTTGACATCTCAACTTAAAACTATGATTTTCGGTCATTAAGGTTTAAGTTTCATTTTGCTGAGGAAACTTTGAGTTTGTGAAATGGCACTCTCCTTGGTCAGGGAGTCTGGTGGTGTAGCTATTGCACATAAAGAAATAGCAATCCTGAACATTAAAGTGAGATCCTTCTCACTTGTAAAAGTTCCTGTGTTTTTCCTCTTTCCTTCTGCAATATCATAGATTCAGAGGGATCATCTTTTGGGCATGGTGTAGCAGCTGTGTTCCAACCTAGCCGTCTATCCCAACAGCTACAGTGGTGCTGTAGAAGTTTGATGAACCAAATTTAAGCAAGTAGGAAGAAATTAATAGAATTCTTTAACTTTCAGGTCCTCTGACAATGCATGAGTGCAGAAATTACATGTCTTTGGATTAGGAATTTCCTTTAATTCAAAAGGCCAACCATAGGAATCCTATCAAGAAAGTGTCACTCAAGTAAAAGGGAATATGTTCATTTGAAAGTGTTTAGCCCCTAATTTCATCATATGGAAACTCCTTTTTGCTAATATATTCTAAAACCCTGTAGTAGCTTCTGAGATGAAAAATTGCATCCTTAATCCTATTTCCGTATGGTCTTGTATACCTCAAGAGTGAAACTTGTGATTGGCACAATAATGCCATGAAAGGCTGTACATGTTCCTCCACTGATTCCTTAAAGTCTGATCTAAACATAACATCCCCAAACTAACTGGCCACATCCGCTATCTTGGATTCCTTGTTCCAAACAAACCTTAAAAGAATGGGAAGCAAAACTTTAAGACTTCCGTGCGTACACTGATTCTCATGCCAAATGGAGACTTAATCCCATCTGTCCACCTCCATCCATATGAATGTAAAAAAGTCTATGTCACTTGTACCAGCTACCATCAAATAATGTGACCTCACCCCTTCTCCTTGTATTATTTTGTTATTGCAAGGGAAGCATACCCAACCAACCCAATGGATATAAAAGGAACGATAATAATCATATCCCCTCTCTACAAAGAACTTCTCTGTGTTTTATTCCCAATCTTTTGGCAACTGTAGCTGGGATTTTTTTTTTTAATGGGTACATAAAGGAGGCGGGGGTTGGACAAGCTTCTTTTGACTAGAATAAGCCCCTTTCCCAGGGATACATCATCCTGTCAATAATACTAGTTTCTATTCAATCTGTTCCACATATTGGAAGTTGTGTGTCATAGATAACCGCTATATGTTGTAGTAAGGCTTAGAAAAAAAACTATTGTGTGTCATAGATAACCACATTGTAGTGTGACTTGTATTGCTCCTGTGCTTCCACTTTGTCTAAACTATTGGCAAGAGAGATGATAAATTATGCTTCCTTGCTTACCGAATCAAATATATAATGCCTTTTTAGTGAATGGAGAAGTGAATATTATGTAAATGTATAACCAGATTGGTTCTTGATCACAGTTTCTCTAAATATAGGAAAGGCTTCTAATTTTGTCTTTGGAGGTCTTTTTTCATGCCTGATATTGTTATATATTACCGTGTTTGATCTATTGTAGGTTGAATGTCTTGTAGTTTTAGGATGCAGCCTGGGTTAGAGCTATTTATTGTCTAGGGTAAGTAGAGAAAGTTTATGAGATGTTTCGAATGAGAACTTTGCAGATCATTGGTGTTTTGGCATTGCCACCTCTGCTATAGTTCCAGGCTTTTTCTTGATCAAGGCTACTGTAAATATATGAAAGGCTTTCAATTGTGTTTTTGGAAATTTCTTTTATTGTTCATGCATGATACCTTTATATACTGCCGTGTCTGTGTCTTGTTTTAGGATGAAGCCAGGGTAACAGCTATTCATTGTGTAGGGAAAGTAGAGAAAGAGTATGAGATGTTATTGAGAAGAACTTTACAGAGCATCTGTGTTTTGACCATCAATCCAAACACCACCACCTCGGTTATAGTTCAGGTGAGGATTTCAGGTTGTGTGATCTAGCTATTTCTGTGTCTAGCATACTGCATAACATCAGTTATAATTTGTAAATATCTCCATCCATCATTTATGTATTGATGTTATGAAAGCTTTAATCCATAGGTTTACCCCTTCTCTTACACAAATTCTTGCAAGGGCTAGCATAATGGTTGGATAGTTTAATGTAGAAAAGTTCTAGAAGATTGTCTTGTACATTTTCTTCTAGTCACATGTATCATGCATTTCATAATACTTTTTGGCTTTTGTGGAGGGGTGTTTGGGCATCTGCCTGCTTGGATTTTTCTTTTATTAGTATCTTAATATCAAGTTGTTGATAATTCTTGGCAATTTTGAAGCTCATTCAAAAGTGAAATGTATGGGCAATATACAATAGAGGCTTGAATTACTAGCAGCTTGAATTTGAAATTTATAGTTGGAGTTTCACAGAAACCAGCATCTGCCATCTGTGCCACGTCTGCAAAGAATATTATGTTTCTAAATTTGTTTGAGATTTTTTTCTGATTCTTCTAGATTATATCCACATATGCTGAATAATATATATTATTAAATTATAGGTGGAACATCCTTTTGGATGTTTTCCTTATTTAGTTACTATTGTCTATAAATTCAAATCATATATTTCGCAATGATTAGGTAATTCAATTCAATATAATCAGCTTTGTTCTTACCTTGGTGTGGAAACCTTATTCTGTTTTATATTTTAATTTATTACATACAAGGGGTTTTTTGCTACTAGTTGGCAGCTATCTTTTTGGCACTGCTCATCAGCCGTCAAATCTAACCCAAATTTCCTTCTCTGTTCTATATACCCTGTTTCTATTTTTTACTGTAGCCTTTATTACTGTGTTTATATAAAGACCTTGTACATTCTGGAGAGCTTCTGATGGTTTACATTGAGCAAGTGCACATGTGCTCGAACAGTGCCCAAAATAATTCCATGGACAGTTCCTGTGAATACTGTGTAACCAGACAGCTGCTCTCTGTTATGTTTCTTTATTGCTCTGAATTTTGCGTGTTTATAATACTGCACACATCAGTTGTTTGTTCAAAAGAGACTGCTGATACCAGGTTCTGTGTTTGTTTAATGTTGATAGGTTCTGATTTCTATTATAGAATATTGTGCATATTATAATTCATGTTTGTTGAATAATGTTGGGTTGTGATTTTTGTTTGCATATCGTTATGAGTATTATTTCTGTTTGCTCTGTTCCTGTATCCTCCTGTAAGTTTTCATTCTGTTCACACATAGTTATGATGTTCCTTCAAGAGATGGGATTTCTGAGAACAAACATTGCATTGCCGCACCATTGCATACGCAACCGCCACAGGAAATAACGACCTGCAAAGCACACTTGATCACATCAAGACTAACGTCACACTCAACGTGCCTGACACAGTGCGCCAAATCAGCAAAGTTGGTAGCTGGCTACCCAGCACACACCAATGCCATGTGGGACCATTTCAAGAATAAACTTTCCACTATAAATGCCTCACCCAAGCATCTAAAGGGAGAGAAGAAAGCGGCCAGCAACTGTGCAAGCAGCGAGGAGAAGAGAAAACAAGAGCAGTGAAAAAAGGATAAGATCCCCATTTTGCAACTGAGAGTAGCTTCCTTCCACTTTACAAAAGCTGAATACTTGTAACCTGTTCAAAAATAGTGGGCTTTTCGGACCCAGCGTCCCATGGTTTCTTCCTCTCATTAAAAGGAGGGTTTTCCACATAAAATCCCGTGTATTATTCCTTCTCTCTTTTCCTGATGCATCATGCCCACTAAATCCCACGCAAAATCACCAGATCAGTTGTGTGTTGCACAATTCTGTCTGTCCGAGCATCCCGAGAGGATCCACAAAGTCAACTCGGATCTTCGTCGTACGGCGGCCGGAATCTCAGGGCGCAACAAAACTAAAAATTTTTATTGACTCCATTGAATGTCTTTAATTGACCAAATAATACTTATTTATTGGTCATTGTGTGTTACTTATCTCTATAAAATTAGTCGAATTTTAGCCTTTTATGAAATAATGATAATATAAATTTATTTTGTTGAAAAAAATAAAATTGTAAAATTATTGACACCATTAAGAAAAAATCCTGGACCTAGATGAGGGATAGACCACAGTAAACCACCTTTTAAAATGCAGGAATTCATCATTTGTAAACCATTTTCCTGATCAATAAGGTCTTTTTGAAAGGTGAGAGCAACTTTGTTGTGAAAGACACTAAGGCGTTGGTCATTTACTCTAGAACAATCAAAAAGTGGGACAGGCTTCGAGAGAAAATCTGCAAAACAAAAAAAAATAATCTAAACAATAAAATTAAAATGAAAATCAAGCATCAATCATAATTTACATTCCATCCAAACCGTTTCAAAAAACTTTTGAAGTCAAATGGTGTACATTTTTCAAATCTTGATTTAATTTGTTCACAAAGTTCACAATTCAGCTGATTCATGGCCTTTAATATTGTAAATTAGTCTGCTGGCTAAGAATTCAAGTCTTTTATTCTATTTGACAATTTTGCTTTTAGCTTGCTTTACTCAGCTTACCAACTGAATGTTATTTTCTTGTACTTTTCTTTTCCAATTAAGAAATTACCATTAAATAGGTTCATAAATGGGGTAAAAAAAATTCGATCATTGACAATGAAACCTGAAAACTGTTGGTTAGGGAATGTAATTTCATGGTTGTTAGTGGTTAGATACAAAAAAAGGTTTGTGGTAACAACTGTTTTTCATGTTGATCAATCTCATCAACATGAGTGTGGTTAGAACTGTTTAAACTTCAGGTATTATGCTATGATATTACTCTTGAATGAGTTTTAGGCTACTAGTTCAAGATTTTTTTAAAAAAAATATTCTGACATTGCAGTGATTGCATGACTGTGTGATTGCTACCACGATTGGAACCTGCCCAAGGATTTAAGGTGGTTTCCCATTTATAGTTGATATCTTAGGTTTAATTGGTCTTTGTGTTTCAGATATAACTCATCACGTTTTTCATTTGTATGTTTTTTTTTCCTTTATTCCCCCCCTTTGTTCTATTGTATGTTCATAAAAGTTCAGAATCTCATGGCAGTTATAAGTTTATGATGATCCCTTTAGAACCCTTTTGAGTAAGGGCATATGAAATGACTAGGAATACAGAATTGCATAAGATTCTGAAGATCATGTTGTGAAAAGTTTGTATGCTGAGAAAATTGAGCACCAATTGAACCTATTGGAGTAGTTTTGTTGATCAGTCATATAAGCCTGAGTCAGACATTCAATTGCTTTGATTTCTGGATGTGACGGTTTACTTAAGGCAGTTACAGGATGGTGCTGGAGCAGCTATGTTTTAGCAGTAGCAGCATCTTTCATGGAAATTTTGGGTTGAAGTTGGCTATTTTGTTGTTTGTATCTTTTTGATTATGGCTAGCCATCTATTTGCCTGTTTTTGACAGTGTAGGTAATAGATTAAATATGCCATAATATATATGATGGAGAAGGATATAGATCAAGTCTTTGTTTATGCGTTTTTGGCAATTTTCTTCCTGACTGTGTCTATCTTATCCGATCAACTGTGTAAGCTATAACGCCCTAGAAATTTCTAGTTCAGTTTGCAAATAAAATTGTGGAATTCTTACAATTGATTAATACTGTTCATTACTTGTGCTCATAATCTTGTGAAAAATTTAACTTCTTTGTTTAGTGCTCTTTAACTAGTCACTGTTTACTCAGAATAATTGCTGAAAAAGTAGGGGAGATTAGTTTCAGTTTCCCTAGGTTTCTGATATTTTTGTTAAAAGTATCTGCATGTTTGTTTCATTTTATGTATGTAATTATCTTGAAGTTATTAACAAGGGACTCAAGAAACATCTTGTTGTTTTGACCTTTTATTTTAAATTTTCTTGCAGGTTGTCAGTGATGATGGTGCTGTATCCTTAATGATTAAGTGGCTATGCCTAATCACCTATAAATAAATAAATGACTATTCCACTGTGTTTCCATAATCAAGCTACGACACTGTCCTTCTGTCTTGTTCTTCCATTGGTGTAGGCCTATAATATATTTTCCTATTAGCCGGGAGGCAAGGAAGATGTGAACATCACGAGTTAAATTTGGTTTATTTTGTGGAATTAAGGGTAGTTTGTTGGTGGGCTACCCACTTGCTCTTGAGTTCTAATCCCCTACCACCAAGAAAATTCAAATTTCCCCCCTTCTCTTCTCCCTTCTCATCTCTCAAAAATGGAAAAGAAAAGAAAGTCATTGTTCATTCCAGTCACTAGATTTCTTCTGGACTCTGCTTACTTTGACAGTGAGCTAGGCATTTACTTCATTGTAATTCTTCTAACATTGGAAATATTTATCTACTTGTAAAACGTTGAAGTAATTTACTGATATATGTTAACATTATTAGTTATTAATAACTGTAGCTCCATTTTATTGTGATGACCTTGTTTTGTATCATAAATTACAATGAAGAGTATAATGGGTGATTTCCTTTAAAATTCCATAGATGATTATTTTCAATTGCCTCAAAGACAATCGAGAGTGCCTGAAGTGCTCAGGTGACCACCCTATGCATAGCTGTAGTTCCTTTTTATCGTGAAGACCTTGTTTTGTATCATGAATTACAATGAAGAGTATAATGGAAGATTTCCTTTAAAATGCTATTGATGATTATTTTTCAATTGCCTCAAAGATAACCGGGAGTGCCTGAAGTGCTCAGGTGACCACCTCTTTTCTTACTTGTCCTTCAGGACGTCTTTTCCAGATGTGGATGCCACCTATACATGTATATATACTGAATGCTATGCGAAAACTAATATCCACAGAAAATTAATGGGCTGATGGGTAAGAATTTTTCCTTGACTAAAATTTTACCAGCTTCTTCCGTGTGCAATTAATGCGGTGTGTGCTGCACTCGTAGATGCCGGAATCCCCCTGAAGAATCTTGCTGGTACTTAAGAGCAACTTCTTTCTCTTCTGATAAAATTGTGGCTGCATTTTGCATGCTAACATTGTTTCTGCAGTAGCAATATGCTGTTGTGTGGCCAAAAGTGGATATGTTATACTAGATCCAACAAAGCATGAAGAGGAGGTTAGTCTGTTTTACTTCGTTTTAATCTGTAACCTGTTGGTATCTTATGATTTTTTGTGCTTAATTCCATTGATCTGGAATGATTATGCAATGTACTTTACAATGGTTAATAAACATATGTTGAATGAAAGAATACTACGTTGGTATAACGGGCTTCTTGCAAATTCCAAATTGGACAACAACTAACATGCTATTGCATATAATGGATTGATCAAATGCATCTCTGTGAAGATATTGTTCTAGTATAAAATTGTCCATCGCTAGGTATACAAAGATTTTATGTGCTGAACTACAAAAGTTAGCTATTTCTTAAGAAATTCATGTGATGGCAGAAAATGAAGGCATTTGTACATTTGGTGTTTCCAAATTCAGTCAAAGCAGTTCTTCCAGAAGAATCGTTATGTGTGAATAGTGAACCATGGGAGCATGGGATCCTCACATCTGTTTCTCATGGTGTCATGTCAGGTGTGCCATACAAGTAATTCTTTCTCCGTTAGGTTGGGTCTCTGTGTTTTATGTCCTATGATTATTGACTTCTCCATCTCTGTTCATTAATTGAAGCTTCAAATGTTATGATTTAGATAAATAACAGTTGTAAGTGTATTGTTTTCTCATCAAGATTGTTTTTTGAATAGTGATGAATGTGAAGAGGGTTCATTTCATGCATTACTTGAATGATTTTGTATTGGAAGGATGGATGAAGAGATTGGTATCCATGTTGATCGCGGTCATATTCGGTGATATGTATCGATATTGGACACAAATTCTTTTGTGAATCGGAACCAGAGGGGCATATCACAAATTGTAATATTTTGACCTTTATTGCGACATATCACAATTTGTTGGAATGTTGGGAAATATTAGAATTCCTTCCCATGGTTGGAAGTGCTTTATGTCAGTAATACTTACAGCTTTGATGACATCATTGTTATCATTTTATAATAATAAAGGATATTCCAGTTTAGATCTATGAAAGCAGGATTAAAGAACTAACATGAAATAGCAGAAGAAATTACCTTCTGAGCTGGGATTGGGAATTCCGTGTCCAGCTTTGGGTTAGAGAAGTTGTATGGTGGTCTCATTCCATTTTTTAAGTTTCACTTCTGTCGTAATTGCAAATCTCCAGCCTTAATTTTGCAGTAACAACTGATCCTCATCCGTTCAAGATTTTTTGTTGGACACATTGAATGAAATATTGGTATTAGGCCCTCCAATACTAATATTTTTTATTTTGTAAAAAAATAGGATATTTTGTTGTATTGGCAATATATTGGCCATTGCTACCATTATGTTCAATATTTCCTGTGGTTTTATTCTCTTTTTCTTTGTTCAATATCCTGAACGGCTAAACTACTTATATTTTTTTCTTTTTGCAAATTTAACACAAATAATTCCTAAACCTTAATCTCACAATTTTAACTTCAATTTGTATTGTGTAACTATATTTCCTTAGTGATATCTGTTTATTCCAGCATCATTGCTAAAATTAAGTTTATTTCATGTTATTTTTGTCATTATGTTCCTTACTAGTGTGTTGTTTATTATTTAAATATTGATTAATTGAATATTAACTAAAATCCTTTAATATTTAAAACATGATTAAATATGGTTAAATTTTAATCACGGAAGGAAATTGTATCCCTTCTGATTTTGATATATATCGCCTGATACGGTCAAGAACGATACAACGATGATAGATACCAATGATGATATTTTAATCCATAGTTGGACAAATGAGATTGCTTCTGCTCTGCCATTAGTTAGTTAACCAGAGTCCCTAACTTCCTCAGTGATCCTGACATTGATTTTTCTCAAGAGCATTCCCCGATTTCTATTGTTTTTGTGGTTTTAGTTTTAAGTGTTTCCTCTGATAATACACTCATCATCTGTGCATATGTTTGAATTTGAACTCTCTAACCATTAGTTTAGTTTGTAGATGCTGATATTTGATGCTCAAACATTATGATATTTGCCTTGTATATTATTGCATGATGATTGTCTTCACCATCTTTAATCTGTTTGGTTATTTCTATAACCTCGATTCACTCCTGGATCTTCACCACGATGTGCCCTTGGTGGTTTATATTGACTTTCAATGCTTCTAATATGTTGCTAGTGGATGATTATCTCTGCTGTCTTGAACGAGGACGAGCTGCAGCTGCAAAATTATCTGATTTTCTTCGAAGAAGCTTGCGGTCGGAACTTCTTTCAGATTCAACCAAAGCAGCTTGATTTCGATCTCAGATTTGTCCTATTTCAGTAGCTAGGAACTTGTCTTGGCTTTAAAAGAGTCCCTGAAAAAATTGTATGTGTAGTATCAGGAAAAAAATCAACTTATTTATGGTCTTCTGCATTAGGCCCCCCCTCCCCCCCCCAAAAAAAAAAAATTGCTATTGGTACTCCCCTGTATTAAACAGAGATGTAGGAGACATGATCATCCAATTGAAAATTTTAGGCGTGTTCATCAAGCCATTTGAGTCTCATCTTATTGCGTAGTGACAATTCAGAATTTCCCTTTGTGGTCATATGTTATAGTTGTGAATTTCTTCATGCAAGTTGTGGAACATTCTGGCTCTGAATTATACCGAATATTGAACTTCAGAATTCAGAAGTGATACGAATTTTGAGCGGAATTTGCTGTGTGGCGAGCTGCTTGTAGACGGGGCTGGGGGCAGTAGTGACATTAGGTGTGCTGGCATCCTTGTTTGATGGCACCAACTGGGTTCACTCTTGCTTGCCCTTTGGTGCTGTCACAATGAAATTGAAGGGCATGGTTTGTAGGGTTAATTGGCCTTTGTTAGGTTCATGAAGGGCATGGCTGGTAGGGCAACCTGCCTTCTTTGGTCCATGAAGGGCATGGTCTGTTGGATA
Organism: Nepenthes mirabilis; assembly: GCA_025585075.1. NCBI lineage: Eukaryota > Viridiplantae > Streptophyta > Magnoliopsida > Caryophyllales > Nepenthaceae > Nepenthes > Nepenthes mirabilis. The sequence continues at coordinate 15,702 of JAODPA010138457.1, forward strand.
ACCTGCCTTTGACTTGTTGGATAACCTGCCTCTGTTGGGTACATGAAGGGCATGGCCTGAAGGGCAACTTTTCTTCTTTGGGTCTATTAAGGGCATGGTTTGTAGGGCAACCTGCCCTTGTTGGGTTCATGAGGGGCATGACTTGTAGGGCAACCTACCTTCTATGGGTCTATGAAGGGCATGGCATGTAGGGTAACCTACCTTTGTTGAGTTCATGTAGTGCATGGCCTGTAGGTTTATCTGCCTTTGTTAGGTTTGTGCGATCTTGATCAGTAGAAAGGTTAGATTATATAGTTTGATTAATGGAAAGGTTAAGGGGAAAAAAATATGTATTTATTGTAAGTGGAATACTTGGAAATATAATGGCACGTTTGGTTGGAGGGAATAATGTG